>CM040404.1:55905766-56150766 GCA_022702515.1 Ilyophis sp. 1 JC-2022
GCACATCGTCAGTGGACATTGGAATATTTCTCTACCTGTGTGAAGTGAGCGCATCAAATTAAAATTCCACTAATTTCTTACAAGTACACTCCTCAAAAAAAGTTCGGAAACGTTATTTCGGTCGATTATTCCTCCCCTTTAATAATACCAATTGGTATTGTATTTTATATCGTTGGAAAGCCTGATTAGTCACCTTTACAACGAGGTACAACTTGTAAGGATCGTGCATTCGTGGAATGAGCAACACAGCTAACCGTGTGGGTAGCGGCCCAAAAAAATTTGCCAAAATCCCCTGCAATATTCTTCTGTTGGTATTCACTCTCGTTTTGAGTTGCTTGGTGGACTGGATGATTGCACTCTCCCACAGTAATAAGGAAAAAACAACACATATTGGCCATTTTTACACTTTATTCATTTTACACTGTCAGGGACCTCAGTAGCGTGTGGAAGATCCATACGCAGCCACAACAGCTTGGCACCTCCTCCTCATGCTGGTCACCAGCCTGGTCACACACTGCTGTGGGATGGCATCCCATTCCTCAACCAGGATTTGTCGCAAGTCAGCCAACATGGTTGCGTTGGTCACTCTGGCACGTACAGCACGCCCAAGCTGATCCCACAAGTGTTCAATTGGGTTGAGGTCTGGACTCACGGCAGGCCATTCCATCCTCTCCACTCCCAAATTCTGGAGGTACTCTGTGATGATCCTGGCTCTGTGGGGGCGAGCGTTGTCATCCTGGAGGATGGAGTTAGGTCCCAGATTCTGGAGATATGGGATCGCCACTGGCTCCAGAATCTCATTCCGATATCTCACTGCATTGAGATTGCCTTCAATGATGACAAGTTCTGTTTTGCCTGTGAGAGAGATACCGCCCCACACCATGACACTGACTTGCGACAAATCCTGGTTGAGGAATGGGATGCCATCCCACAGCAGTGTGTGACCAGGCTGGTGACCAGCATGAGGAGGAGGTGCCAAGCTGTTGTGGCTGCGTATGGATCTTCCACACGCTACTGAGGTCCCTGACAGTGTAAAATGAATAAAGTGTAAAAATGGCCAATATGTGTTGTTTTTTCCTTATTACTGTGGGAGAGTGCAATCATCCAGTCCACCAAGCAACTCAAAACGAGAGTGAATACCAACAGAAGAATATTGCAGGGGATTTTGGCACATTTTTTTGGGCCGCTACCCACACGGTTAGCTGTGTTGCTCATTCCACGAATGCACGATCCTTACAAGTTGTACCTCGTTGTAAAGGTGACTAATCAGGCTTTCCAACAATATAAAATACAATACCAATTGGTATTATTAAAGGGGAGGAATAATCGACCGAAATAACGTTTCCAAACTTTTTTTGAGGAGTTTATAACAGTAACATAACCTACACAGTACCCAATCAAAAAAAAAATTAGCAAAGCCTTTTTGACAACTCATTTTTATTCCAATTTTTTTTCTCTCAATATGAAATGTGCAAACATTTTTTGTGTGCCTTTCCGATCACTGCATCGTCCTCTGTAGATTTGGGAGAGAACATGCGCAAGCAAGTGTTCTCTGCCAAAGTGTGTGTCAGCCAGTGCATTTTGTCCCATTCTGTAGTGCACCAGAGCTATGCAGTCTCAGAGCTGTCTGTGTGGGTACTGGTGGATCAGTGGTGACAGGTGAGCAAAGCCCAGTTGGCAATTCCAAAATGGAAAACAAAGGGAGTAAATGTTCAGAAGAAGACCAGAAAAAGAAGACTAAAGTCTACTGGGGTCTCATCACTTTTTAATGATGAAGCCAAATAAAGAACCATTCACCAGGCCACTTCTCGTCTCATTTCTCTTTCGCGTAGGTTTAGAAATGTACATTTATCGCTTTGACTCACTCATTTAGCGAATGTGATATAGCTATTCATGCGCTTGCTAGGTTAGCTATGGGTAGGTAGGCCTACTCCATGGCTGCACTTAAGTTTTCCAACAAAAAAATCTGTCATTGTCCATTGGCTAGTAACAGTTAGCTTATGTGCTAGCTAGTAAGTTGACAGCTTGAGCGAAGCCTCCATTGTCAGAGACAAATGCTACCATAACAACAGAGGCAGCGACAGGGTCAAAGTTGAATTTATTTTCCATCTGAGCAACATCTTCAGCGACCGTCGCAGTGACCACAAGACGACAATCGCCCAAAGTATAAAGCAAATGTCGCTGCGACGAGCGGCATCCATGGCACGTCTTCGGTGCCCAGCAAGGAACATTGGCAGTGAAAATGGATATACAGTGAGCACCATAATTCATTGGACAGTGACACATTTTTTGTTATTTTGGTTCTGTACTCTAGCACGTTGAGTTTGAAAGGATACAATGAGGTTGAAGTGCAGACTGTCACCTTTAATTTGAGGGTATTTTCATCCATATCGGATGAACCGTTTAGAAATTAAAGAACATTTTGTACATGCCCTAGTCCCCCCCCCCCCCCTTTTCAGGCATAAAATAATATTGGACAGTTTAACATAATGTAGAATAAAGTAATCATTTTAAATATTTGGTCGCATATCCTTTGCATGCCATGACTTCCATATGTCTGTGACCCAACAAAGACTCTTGATATCTTATTTTCTGGTACTCGTACAAGCGATCTCTGCATTTAAATGGATCGCTATGGGAATTGGGGGGTGGGACTAGATTTAGTTGTATTTAGGCTGGAACAGTATGGAATACATGATGGGCGAAATGGCTATAAGTCATCAAGGGTCTGAGGTATCAAACAAGCCTTAAACCATCACTCTGCTGCCAGGTGTTTTTTTCGTTTCCCATTTTAGTTCTAGTATTGAGCTCGGGAGACTTAGTTTTGTGTTCTTACTCGTGTATCGAGTTCGCCATGTTTTCCTGGGCTGATTATTATTCGGTTGTTTTAGCTTCTAGGATTATTCCTTTTCTTTTCCACCCTTTTGGGGTTTAATCTATTTGTGGTCTTCACCGTTTGTGAGTGACTTGTTCTGATCCCCATTTCCCGTTGCATTCTCCGCCACTGGAAACCCTCACAATGACATTTTCCATGACGTCCATAATATTTTACAGAATTTTCATGACTCAATTTTAGCACGATAATAGAAGATATGGAAATCAGAGGGGGGAAATTCTTTCTCTGTAAGCATTTGTATAGCAACAGTGACTCAGCCTCCAGTTGGCTGGTTGGTTACATAGATTTACACCATGACACGTTTAGAGTCAAAATACACTACAGTATGACCATTGATCAAAACATACAATTTTTTCCAAAACCTTCAGGGTATTCTTTTGATATATTTCCAACAGTTTTCTAGGTATCTAAAACATAATTCTAAGTTACTTTCCCAGCTTGACTGTGGGAACCCTGTCATTCATTCAGATTGGTCGCATCTGAGCTCATACATGAGTACAATATATGAAAGATTTGAATTTCATGAATTGCAATTCCATTTCCCGAAATTCAAATTATTTTCCTGTGGGCTGAGCCATTTCAATTTAAAATTCATAAATTGAATGCGAATTTACAATGCAATTCACAATTTCTCCTAAACCTGGTGTGATATGCATGTTATCTTTTTTTTTTGGTGAAGCACTGGTTCACCTGTTGTCTTAGAAAAACCTCCTCTGATCCTGTCACATATGTAGTGGCAGCCGGAGTGCTGGCAAAGGCAACTGAGGGCCTGTTTCTAGATCCCATGGTACGTGACTGCTGTAGCTATTCAATATGTCATTTTCATGAAGCGGAGACAGAATTAAAAATAATTCTGACAAAATTTCTCTTTTTCCTAAATGTGAAAAAGGACTGGGAGGAAAAAAGCAAAGCAATACCCTCCAAAAAATAAATGTATTCTAAAATCTGAAAGCCCACAGAGCTAGAGAGGCTGCCATTGGTTGAGAGAGAAGAGAGGGAATACGTTGGCACCAAATATGTTCCCTTTTTCACTATCTGAAGGCAAGTTAGGAAAAACTGTGACAAATTAAAATAATGAACTGTCTTTTATGGCCTGTGGATGTTTTTATGCAGATGAAGGTGTAGGTGTAATATTTTCCTAGAAATTTTGTTTTTTATTTATTTACTAACATGATTTTTGTTTAATGCTTTACTTGTTACCTGTTATTTCAGCATGTGCTTTGGGGAAGTGACTACATTCTGGTCATGTCAAGAAGCCAACTTAATGAAATTGAGAGAGAGATTTTTGTAGGTGCCTGAACGCAGACCGTTTAATGTGTTCACATTTAGACTGGATCAGACAGGAAGAACGACATTGTAGCGACAGAGTCTCGTGTGAGCTGATTGGTCCCAGCTGGTTTTTGACTCAAGCTCTGAGGTCTGAGTGCCGTAGTGAGCTATATGTGCAATGGCAAAGTAGAGCACTGCACCATGCATTTTCCAGGTGTGCCACCACTGGTGTGTATCTTTGCGTCACTCTACAATTTACATAAGCAGATGGTCAGCCAGAAGTTCTGTGTGTGAGATGTATGCTGTATTTATAGAATAAAGTCTAATTGGATACCCTTATTCCCCATTATTTTTCTGTCCCATCCCATCCATGCTACCCTGTAAGTGTTATATAAGATTAGCAGTTGAGAGCAGAGCTCTCTAGAATAGCTGACCAAGAATATCTGATCCTAATTTAGCAGGATCAAATGTTTATTGAAGATTTGCTGCAAAGTGTTTTGTATTCAATTATTGTATTAATATTGGCCTCATATAAGAACAAAATTTCACCTCCTGCAGGACAGTATCCCTATCACTATGCTGGAGCATTCCCCTGTTCAGCTAAACAGTTCACAGTTCTGGAGCCACCTAAGACATTGTGTGATTGAAATAAACTGTGTATGGGTATGATTTTATGTCTATAGCTGGTTGTTATCATTGGAAATAATGTGTAAAGAGTTCATGATTTTCAAATAGTAAACACATTTCCTGAGGTACACAACTTAGTATTATATTCAGGGTTAGCCAGACTTGAAGTTTGTTTATGTGGAATATTTAAATCTTGAGTAACTCTACTTCAACATTACACACAATCACACTTAAAGTCTCACTGACCCTGACTATTTGAGCTCTAATGCATCTATATATTCAACCTGAAATCATTCCCACAGGACAGGTATATAAGCCATTTTAACAGGCTTCAATGTAATAAACAATAATTGACTGAAGAGTGAAGGAGATTGGCTGCCAATGTCTATTCCTGGACCAGAACAGAACTAATCATTAATGTGAATCTCTCTCAGTTGGTGAGCTGGTTGCCAGGAGCAGGTGTGAGTCTGTTTTTCATTTAATGCAGGACGAGGTCTGGGGAAATCGGGAAGCCTGTGCCCTCTTGTTGAAATTGGGCCCAGTTCATAGGGCCAGCTCTTCTTCTCGCTAACAAGCACCCAAGCACGCCTCCATCCCAGTGAGACCAACAGAGACCAAGATACACTAGATGCTCTGCCATAGTCAGAAATTCAGCAATGAGAGAAGTGCACCTCACACCTGCTTACATTCTAGGAAAGCTGTAACCGGAGTTTCAGACGATGAACAACACAAACTCACCTACAGATACATATTCTCCCCCACACACAAATGCTCATGCATATGCATGCGCACATGCGCAGGAACGCATGCGCGCAAGCACACACATGCACACACATGCTGTATTCTACCCAAGAAACTCATACCAAATGTACTGACAAACTGCATCACCCTCAAATGCAAAAACTGTATCTCAACCCTTACTGTGCCTGTCAACCATAAACAAAGACATTCAAGATTAATACAAATTGTTAAAGAAGCCAAAGCTATTCTAAAAATGAATAAGTAAACAGACTGATATTTTTCAAATTACAAATCATTAAATGTGTCACAGGCAGACATTGTACTATATATCTTCATATCATATCATATCATACATGTTTTTGTTTGGCAATGATATGACCACTTATGTGGAGGAAAAAATATGTTCTCAATTATAAGAACATTTTCTATTCTATAAATATGATAAATTCTCTACCCAAGACATGGACTCAACGACAAAGCAGAAATGAAAAATAAAATTATCAATTTGTATGTACCAGAGCTTTGTGTACTGCACATTGACCAGACAAATGTGTTAGGCCAAAACAAATATTTTAACTCAGCTGGATAAAGAATAAAACAATCAGAAATCCAAAGCTTACTGTAATAAAAGGCATCTTGAGTTTCCCCTCAAAGAGAAATCCAGTCTAGCAACAAGTTATTATCACCACAGGAATCTGAGAGAATAGCTGACTTTAGAGACACACACTGCTAATGTCACTGGAAAACATCAACACTATTATAAACATCTAAGCATGTAACAACACAAAACTATACTTACCTTGTAGGAGCAACCGTCATTAGGAGAGAGTCTTTTTGCAGCAGCAAGCAAAGTTGAGCCATATTATGGTTTGGGTAATTGTGCGTCCATTGTTTCCTTTTGTTTAGCTTCATAGCCCCATGAGCCATTATTACTTACGGAGTGGTGTTAAAAATAGAGAGAGGGCTGGATTCAATCAACATTTGTCCTTAACTTTTACCTTCAATGAAATGCAAGTTTTTTTGTGTGTATACTACACACAGATTGGTGAGTAAAGTTTAGTCATTTGGTCGTTGAAGTTGCCAAATGGTTTTTGTGATGAGCAACACTAATAATTTAATTGTGAAACAAAGGTAAGCGCAAATGTTGATTGGATCTTGGCCAGAGTTTGGAGGTGATCTTTCACAAACGATCGATACAAATTATGAACTTGATTCTCCAACAACCGGCTTAATTAATATCCCATTTCATTCCCTTCTCCGTTTCAGATGTACTTTATTTTACGGTAGAATTGGGGATGTTATAGAGTGGATGCGAACGGAAGCCAATTAGGATATGGTTAATACAGTTTTCTCAAACTTTCCGTTTGGGAAACTGACACCGACCAAGGCTAAATCAAAATGGATACAACTGGCGCTAAGGGCAGGAATACCAATATCCACACTTTTCAGACGGGTTCAGCTCATGACTGACAGAGGTGCCATTGAAGCACCTCTAGCATCAGCGTTCTCCTCGTCTCAAACTGCGGAAGAGTGCATTGACACCTGTACTACTTATACGTTGTAATCTGAGCAGCTCCCAGGAAAGAGCCAGATAATTTGTATGAGAGGCAAAGCTTTCAAACTGCAGCCCCGCCTCCATTAAAGGACAGAAAAAAATTATGATTAACTCCGTGAGCTAAAGACCAAATTCAAAGCTAAGGGAACTCATCGCAGTCTTATTCGGGCCCTGGGGAGGAGGGTAGGGCTGTTACATCACTGTCTGATGCAGACATATTCATGCTCGCTCACGGTTATAAACTCACTGCATACAGACTCTAGTCTCACTCACCAGTTGTGTGTCAGGCCTGCGAGCATGTCTGGTTACAGCGGTCCTCTAACTTGGGATAATATAGGCACAAATGGAAAGAAATCAGAAGTGGCAAGTGTTTCACCCAATCAGCATCCTTTTGGTAGTTCTCATTACATACCTATTACATTTCGATGTGAGCAAATAAAACGGGAGTGTTACCAATGAGGTGTGTCTGATCAATCCCATAAAAGGCACACACACAGACACATTCACTCGGACACACACTCAGCCACACACGTGCGCACACAAAGAAACAAACAGAAACACGCACAGGAATATTTTCAAATACAGAATCAAATGCTACTGGTATTTTCAAAATACTTTTCAAATGCTATTTCAAATACATGAACCAAATGATATACTCAAAATCATATGTCAGAAAAAGGCTTATGTAAAGTGGAAGGCTTATGTCCATAGACTAATGAACAATGTTGTGAAATGCAAGAAATCACAGTCTCATGCCAATATTAACCAAATCAATTATCTTCTTATGCAAATACAATCAACTTCAATTACTTGAAATGAATAAATTCACAAGACATTTTACAAATACACTCGAACTTGAATTTGTAAATAGTGTCATCATATGAAGGACATTTATGAGAAACTATTTTGAAATTCAAATACTTTCAATCTGTAGGTCTGGTTGACACACTGTGGGTGAATGGGAGTGTGCAGCTGCCCATACAGAGATAGAGGCACGAGGGGGCCCGCAACATCTCTGCTGTGTCTCCAGCTCAGATAGGGATAAGAGGGCTCCTAAGTCGTAAGCAGGAGTGAAAAGGGACCCCCACTGTCTTCCCTCCCACCCCAGGCTGAGAGGGGGGATTGGGGGACCCCGCTATCTTTTCAGCCTCATTTCTTCAGCCAGGGGCACCAAGCAGGGGGTAGAGTGCAGAGACGGAGAAGAACAAAGGCGAAACTCAAGCCTTTTCTTTTGTTTTATCGTTGCTTGTTTAGGGGTTTTCTGTGGCATTGGGCGTGCGGTTTCAAGATACTCAATACGAGAGATGTGCTGTACCATCATGTTGCGTCTGGTAAGATTGGCGCTGGCCTTCTACACAAAAATGTTTTTATACAAATGAAGCCCTGTATTGTTGAGTTATTCCGCGATGCGCTTGAATGAGCCTTTTCCCTCCATTATCTTTTTTTTCTGCTTTGAGAAAAGGGGAGTTTCCAGGACCCCACATCTGTTTCATTTTCCCTGTTGTTTTATCGGGAGCAGATAAGAGAAAAAGAGCAGACCTGGTTTCAAGGCTGCCACTGTAACCTTATCTTGACTGAAAGCACAACTACCCTCTGTATTGATTAAATCTGTTTAAACAGGAAGGTTAGCCTCCAGGGTGAAGGAGGGGGGTCACCAAAGGGGGGCGGAGGTCGCATTGTGTGTGTGTGTGTGTGTGGGGGGGGGGGTGGAGATATGAAAAGCAACGGCTGTACAAAAGCAGCTGAACCCAAACTGCACATTTATACATGTGCACCTCTTTAAGTAGTACATCTTAAACATATAACACGCTTTATTAAATAGGTTCCTTATTTTGTGGGTTTTCTTTTTTTTTGTAATTCTCAATCATATATATCAGTGCTACTTTCACTCTCGATTCAGGTGAGCGCAGACTAAAACATTCTCTCTGAAGCAAGCGACACCGAGCACAACCTCTTCTCACGATTCGCTCTTGCGCAAAAAGAGTCGGAGGAAGCCGCTTCATGTGCAGCTTAACAGGTGGTCTTACGGGCACCCGCTCGACCGCGAGGGTCACTCATGTGATGAGACTTTGTCACAGTCGACAGTGACAGACACGTTTTTGAAAGACTTCTCTGTAGCCAGTGGGGAAAAAATCTAATTAAAAAAAATAATAAAAAAAGTTACATGAGGAAGAACATTTACACTTACACTTACAATTCAAGTCAGGTTATCACAGCAATGGCACAGGTTCTGATCTGGTGTTAGGGACCACCCTCTCAATCCTTTAAAATGTCTGAGGTTTAATGTATATTTTGTGTTATATACTACTATGTGCATTAACACCTCTTTATAGTACAATATAAGCAAGTAATTACCCACAGTACCTATCATTAACACACCTTGCAAACTGGCAAAAACTGTTAGAACATCACCATACAAAAGCAAAGCTTTAAGTGTGAAGTCACACATCAGCAAAACAAGGCAACAAACTGTAATTTGACTAAATATGTGAAAAGGAAATGATTGCAGTTTGATTTTGAGAAAGGAAGGTGTGAACTCAAAATAATTATTAGGATGCCATGCAGAGTTCTATTTATTTCCAACTCACTCATTCAGCTGGGAATTTACTGATATATTTCAGGTTAGGCACCTTGCTCAAGGGTAAAAAAAATGACATTTCTAACCACTTGAGATTCAAACCTACAACCACAAGCCCAGTTCTGCAATCATTAAACACAGCAGTTCTGCTGGTTAACTGTTTAACTGCGTTCCATTCTATTCCAGTTCATTCCTGTCTGGGGGAGATGACTCTCAAGAGATGGTTTAGCCGGAAAATATTTTGACGCACATTTTTCATGCTCGGCTTGCATATTACTCCCTTACAGCCAAAAACCATTAATGAGGTAAACAGGTAATTCCCAACATGGCAAGTATCTGCGACGATCGCATGTTCACACGTGCGGACACGCGCAAACAGCCGTTTTAACATAATGGCACTCAAGATTCCAGGAACGTTACCATAGGGAGGACACGTGTAAACTGTGCTATACTGTACGGCAATCTGTGAAAGAAAGAAGGAGAGTTTTATTTTCTTGTAAATCGCATGCTTTTCCCTCCGGGTGAGTACGGATCACAGGTCTGCAAGATACTGCATCTCAGGGGAAGCTGGCAAAGCCACAAGGCACTGGCAGCTGATCTGCACTCGACAAACCTGCACGACTGTCTCTCTCCTTTCCTTCTCTCTTTCGCTCCCTCTTTTTTTCCTTTGAGTGGGTCTGCATGGAAATAAAGTGAGATTTCCATTTGTGAAATTTGGAAATTAATTGGTTAGTAATGTATGTATTTTGTGTGGGTGTGCTGTGATTCCTCTCCTATCCTGGAGGGAAAAGGACACACGATACAATTCGCTTCCCCTCCGGTGTTTTGCCCGCCTATATTTCCGTGGTCCTTGACTCTATTCACATTATAAAAATCCACAAAAATACCCACGCAACCACACATGTGGGTACACAAACACACACACACACGTGGGTACACAAACACACACGCAAAACACAGACATGTGTGTGTTTGTGTACGCATGTGTGTGAGTGTGTGCGTGAGTGTTTGTGTGTGTTTGCCTGATGTAGCCTTTTATGGAATTGATCAGACACACCTCATTGGTAATACTCTTGTTTTATTTGCTTATATTGGAGTGTAATAGGTATCAATGCTGTCCAGACTCAGCAATAAAATATATTTTACCTCACTTATGGGGTCAGAGACCATGCTGATTATGCAACTCACATATCTCTGGCCAATGTGCAGCAAAAAAAAAATTATGCTGATTGAACAATATTTATCCAATAGCTGTAACTCTGCACCAATGAGCTCCTATTTATCATTTCTGGCAATGTTAATCTGAGCAATTCATGCATATTCTGGACTCTCCATTACAGGGTAATCTGTACAGAATTTTTAGTTGGAATGTACTGAAGAAATTATTGTATTACTTTGTTCTTTAGTTGTTATCACTTTGTATTCATGTTATTAATACGTTGATTTTAAGTCTGTGTCTGTTTTCATGTATATGATTAAATACCACCGATAATATTATTCTGTGTGTACTATATATTATATATCTTGTGTAATGCATGATGCAAATTCAATAGCAATAGCAACCCTTCCAAGTTCTGCACAATAACATCCTTTCATTACGACTGGAAAAAGCAGTTTCAGTTTATTTCTGTCTAATTTCCATTTGTGTAAGCAATCCTTAAAGACATTATTTTGGAGTAAGACCTCACTCTGCTTGAGAGACTAATAGTGGTTTAAATTGGATCTCAAAATCCATACCATGACTGTATGGAAATGTATATCATTTCCCTGGGCTGGACAGGACAGAGACGGGCGAGTGAAGGTTTGCGGAAGGCCTGTGGAACTAATCTCCGCATTCTTGGTTCACCTTTTCAGTGTCACTCTGTCGATATAGTAGTTATTCCTCTATGTTACTCTACATACATTTTTAAACCATTTAAAAATTGCATTTAGTTCCTTTGGAGATATTACGATATAGCGCCTTCAGGGTTTTGGATTGTGATAAGTGTATCCAACCTGGGACTCGAGACAGAAACATCAGATCCATTGGTGTCAATTATAACATGATCTCAATGTCAACTGGTAATTTTGGTTTTGTCAGATTTTTCTCCAGTTTCTCCATAATTTTTGCCTTTTCAGATTCTCCCTGGCAAAAATGGACAGCCGCAAAATGCTACAAAATGCTTGCCTGGGCTGGTAAAGTATCGCCACCCCATCCCCTTACCAAAAGGGGTCCTCCAGGGCTCAGTCCTTGGTCCCCTCCTTTTCTCCACCTACACCAAATCCCTTGGCCCTGTTATCACTGCTCATGGTCTTTCTTACCACTGCTATGCTGACGATACTCAACTCTTTCTCTCTTTCTCACCCTCTGACACTCAGGTGTCAGCCCGCATCTCCGCTTGCCTGAGAGACATCCAGAGCTGGATGGACAACCACCATCTCAAGCTCAATCCAGGCAAGACTGAGCTCATCTACATTCCTGCTCTAACCTCTCCCCCTCTCAATCTCTCTATTTCCCTCGGAGACACCCCACTGTCCCCAACGCCCTGTGCCAGGAACCTCGGAGTCGTGATGGACAACAGGCTGTCCCTCTCCGAGAACATCGCAGTGGTAACCCGGGCATGCAGGTTCTTCCTGTACAACATCAGGAGAATCCGCCCCTTCCTCACCACCCACTCAACCCAGCTCCTGGTCCAAGCGATGGTGCTGTCCCGTCTGGACTATTGCAACTCTCTCCTGGCTGGCCTGCCAGCATCGGCCATTAGACCCCTTCAGCTTATCCAGAACGCAGCAGCGTGCCTGGTCTTCAACCTCCCCCGACACTCCCATGTCACCCCCCTGCTCATTGACCTCCACTGGCTACCGGTGATGGCTCGCATCAAATTCAAAACATTGGTGCTCGCCTTCCAGGCAGTCCGAGGATCTGCCCCTCCATACCTCCAAAAGCTCATCAGACCCTACATACCTGCCAGATCCCTGCATTCCGCCTCCTCAGGAGACCCCCCCCCCCCCCCCCCCCCCCCCCCCCCCCCTAGCACCCGGTTCTGTCTGTCTCTCTGTCTGTCCCCCCCCCCCCCCCGTGAATGGCCCCCCGGAGGGTCAGAACAGCAGAAAGTCTGACTGCCCTTCAAGCAAGATGAAAACTCTCCTCTCTCTCTCCTGCACCTCTCTCCACCCCTCCCTACCTCCTTGTGACTATTGTTATCCATATTGTGTGGTTTCCCCCCCCAAAAAAAGAAAGAAAAAAAACCCCAATCATACTGACTGTGCCTAGTACTTAGATACGTATTTACCTTTTTAGGGTAGTTTTAACGCACTTGTTCCTAGTTTGGAAATGCATTATGTACGTCGCTCTGGATAAGAGCGTCTGCTAAATGTCTATAATGTAATGTAATGTAATGCTACTTGATTCTGTTGGAAACACAAAAGCAGTCTGAGCTATCAGAAATCAATAGTCACAGTCACTTTAGACCTAGGAATCTTCTTATACTGGAGGTTGCCAATATGTTTTGCCTATATACTGTGATCTTGAGAACAAACCGATAAATTATTCCTTAATTTGGTCCGAAACGATGGTGATAATTAAGTGAAAGCCCAACAAGAAGGGGCGTTGCGCTCTGAGTTAGTTAGAATGGCACTGAGCCGTAAGACAAATAACTTATTTTAGGGTTCATCTCCATATCTGATAGACATGGCTCTGCCCAGCTCTGCTCTGCTCCAGGGTCATAGAACAGAGACTGTGGGTGCATTATGCAGAGAATGTATCCCAGAGCTTAGCTGATTAACTCCCGTGAATGCTTAGCACAGAGCGGGGTAAATCTGGGAGAGCGGGAAGAAGGACGAAGGGGAAGAGGAGGGGAATACACTGTAGAAGGCTTTTTCTCCGTCTCCTAATTTTGATTGTATTTTTCTCCCTCTCCTTTGTTCCCAACATTTTTGTCCGAATCATTTCACGAAAGCATCTTTATCTTTAAAAAATCAATTACCTTCAGTTGGTACTTTGAAACCACTCAAGGCTTTTATCATTGGTCCTACGTTTTCAGGCTCATTTGTTTTGGTTTTATAGAACGGATAGCGCAGCATTCCCAAGCAACCTGCAAAAACCAGATGCTCTCCCTATATATGACTCATCAGTAACATTATTGGAAGTAACAACTTCATAAGAGCGCAGCGCTGGAGACTGCTACACGTTCCTGCATTACAGGCCATTAGGCCTTATAAACAACGGTTACCATAGTGCCCGCGCACTGATGTTTCATTAAGGCAGTCCTGCCCGGTTTCCCCCGCGCAATCTTAATAAATCATCATTAACAGACAGGTCTGACGTTCCACTCATAAATCACGCGGCGAGTATTTCCTTAAGAGTAATTCAATCTCTGGAACTACAAACATCCACTTCCATGTAATGAAAGAGGGAGCATTATCGAACCAAACAAGAAAAAATAGCTCGCGCACACAGAAAAAGAAGCGTCTCGGGAAGAATGGGGAGCGGCTCGGCCGGAGCGCGTTGCGATGGCCTTTCCTCCCTCTGAACCGCGGTCGGGCCAAGCGTGTGATTTATGCAGGGCCGGGATTCACTGTGAAAACGGGGGGGGGTCTCTCCCGTTTTGTTGACGAGTCCCAGCAGCGCGTGTCGGATTTCTGTGAGATGTGAGTGTGCGCGCGCATGTGGGTGAAGGGGTTCAAATGGTAATACAGAGACGTTTAAATGGATGCGTCTTCACTGTCAGATACTGGGAGTCCACATTTTTACGCGTGCATGTTTTATGAGTGCATTTACGTCTGCCGTTGCGGGGGAAACATATAGCTTAGATGCCTGTTTGTGGGCATGGTGTCTTGCCTGATTGTCAGCATTTGTGCCATTGGTTCTATTTTTCGCAGGATATCTGAGAGTCCTAAGGAAATTCAGCTTTTGGTATAGGTACAGGTCACAGGTGGAGTGGTTAAACCATTTCTATTATGCACAGTATTTTGATTGTTTACCAAAGCAAAGAAAAATGACCAAGCAATAATTTTCCTCCCCAAGGATATCGCTTAGCCGCAAGCTTCAGGTTTAAAGAGGTCTGTGTGCTGATTGTATGATGTCTTAGTTATTTGATTTTGGGTGGGTGTGTAATTGTCAGAAGGAAATCCTGTCCAATGCTGCACTGCAGTATGATTATAACTGTTTGTGTCTTTACAGACAAAGACTATATATTAAGGCGCTCTTGGCAGGCTGTGACTGGTATCTGACTGTTGCTATGCTGCAGTGTTTTATAGCGTTCAGCAGAAATGCACTTAAATGCATGTATTAAGAATGACAAAATTCCATACACTGTGCACATACAGGCAGGCGGCTGCCTTGCTGGCTGCATCCTTAGAAGTGAGCTCCCTCCGAAGGTTGCATCATAACGGAAAAGGAACCTCAAAAGGCAACGGAGTCGGGACACAATTTGAAGGCAGGATGATGTCACATGAGATCAGTGTTTACTGTTGTTCATTATGCTACGTTAGCTTGTTCCATGGGAAAGTAATGTGATTACTAACTAGTTAGCTAGCTAGTTAATGGGAAGCTCACCAAGGCTTAAAGACTGTACATATATTATTCCAGTGTATTAATAATTAAAATGTATCTTTTAGATATAACTACAACAAATTATGGAGTTCACTGTGTATTCACACAGTTGTAAACGAGCTCCTTCACTGTCACCGCAACTGCTTTGTTGTTTTCAGCTGCAATTATTTTAAGGGAAGTGAGAAGGTAATTGCAAAGACCCATGAGATATCTACCCAAGGAAGGATACATCTGATCCTGCCTTCAGAATTTGTAAGACATCATTTTATGCTAACTTTGAAAAAGTCATGCCTCAATGCCTTCCTGCTTTCAAATGCTGCCTTCTAACCCTGCGTTCTCACAGCGAGCAACTGGTCGCTGAGTTAGTCAATTCTACTAGGCTGGGGGCGGGGCAAGAGCTTCCCATTGTGTCATCCAAGTCATAGCGATAGGCTAGCCTATATCTATTTTTGTTGTGAGCTGGCGATTTTTATCTATCTATCTAGATACATAGATAGATTTATGTATAAAACTCAACATGTAGTTTGGGCTCAATGTGATATTGGTAGAACAGCCACATATATCCTTTAAGGTTATGTTATACATTGAACAGGACGTGTTTGGCTTGGACCATTATTATTAGCTGCTCCTCCATTCCTGCAATTTGAGTGAAATCGGGCGGAACAATTATTCACGAAATGGATTCGTGTCGGTTGGAGAAATATGAAGCGTGGAACTCTGATTGGCTGTTACGGCCGATGGTCGCTCAAAAGTTAAATTGCGGGCAACATTTATTGGCCGATTTTGGTTGCTCAGTTGCCTAGTTGCTCAGGTCGCTGACCGTCGCTCAGCTTCATAGAAAATTAATGAACTTCCGGCAACTGGGTGACCGAAGTTTCTGGATGTGAGAACGCAGCGTAAGGCACCATTTTATGCTAACTTTCGAATGAGACGTGCCTCAATGCCGTACTGCCTTTGTATGCTGCCTGCTAAGGCACCATTTTATGCTAACTTTTGAAAAATACATGCCTCAATGCCTTCCTGCCTTCGAATGCTGCCTGCTAAGGCATCATTTTATGCTAACTTTCGAATGAGACATGCCTCAATGCCTTTCTGCCTTCGAATGCTGCCTGCTAAGGCATCATTTTATGTTAACTTTCGAATGAGACATGCCTCAATGCCTTTCTGCCTTTGAATGCTGCCTGCTAAGGCATCATTTTATGCTAACTTTCGAATGAGACGTGCCTCAATGCCGTACTGCCTTCAAATGCTGCCTAAGGCATCATTTTATGCTAACCTTTGAAAAATACTTGCCTCAACGCCTTCCTGCCTTCAAATGCTGCCTTTCGAATGAGACGTGCCTCAATGCCGTACTGCCTTCGTATACTGCCTGCTAAGGCACCAGTTTTGCCAGTTGAGACACAGCCACTGTGTCCCTGTAATCTCTGCTTTGCTGTCGGCTATAAGGCTGATTGCATTATCTCAACCACCTGGCTCACCGCTAAAGCTTAATGGATGGAAGTGCTCTCAGGCTGCTGTCTGCACTCATCTGAAGCGGGATCAGTTAACTCAACCCTAATCTTGTCACCGACCATTTTGTGGAAAAGGGAGAATACTGACCCCAGTTCAGTGCTGGTGGACGGAACCCACGGTAGGCGCATTTAGCCATCGCTTTGGACGAGGCAGACCTCGGCGAGAAGCTGTGCATCGGTGGCTGTTTTTCTCCGAGACACTGCAAATACAGTAAGGTATTGTATCTGTTGTGTAGATCGTCCATCATCCTGTACGTGCGCATTATTCCGTTTCTGAAACCTTGAGAAAGTCTGAAGGAACAATGGCGCCTTTCAGGACCGAAAATATTTATATATTTTCTCTTTTGGCAATAAATAGATTAAATGTATGAAAAGATAAATGAAAAGCAGGAAAGCCACACTTGATTCCTCCACAATGCTAATCCAATTTGTCCAGCACTCTGACTGATTGCAATCAGCACTGCTCCTTCTCCTCAGTATCGGTCCTTCGGCGAGAGCAGAAATCTAATTACGGCGCATTGTGTTCCCTCTACATCGCGGCCCGCTCTGCCGTTCGACGCCGATCTGTTTGCGCTCCCTCATCCCCGCTTCCTCATCCGGGCTGCCTGATGTGCTTTCCCGTGCAGGAAACGCACCGCGCGGAATCTCACCTGGGAGGTGTGCCTATTTAAATCCGAGGGTCTTTAGGGTTTGCTGCCATATAGCATGGTACTCAAAGCACGGAGTGGGACGATGAGGGACGGCGTACTCGCGCCCTTGCGCACGTGCTCATACGTTCACGTGCTTACAAATGCACGCGTGCGGAGCTGTGCGTGCATATACTGTATACCTGCGCGTGAACGTGTTTGTATGTGCGTGCGTGCGTTTATGATGTTTTCGTGTGCACCTGTGTGTGTGGGTGAGTGTATGAGTGTGTGTGCACTGGGGGGAGGGGGCGGGCACATACATGCATGTGTTTGCGTGTGGGTGATATGATGTCGAGTAATAGACTGGAGAAAGTGTACAGTTTGTGTAAAAGTACAGTGTATTAAGGTACTGGAGGGGTAGAGAATATATCCGATTGCTCTCTTTCACTCATTCCAGCAATGAGCAGAAAGGAATCACTTGCTGATGATGATTCTTATTTAAACTGACAAGCGTGTTAATGGTACAAAGCCATAAAAAGTGGTAGAATGATTATCAAAAAAAAGTCTGCTCCCTGCATTTTTTATTATTTTTTTGCAGCTCACCAGCTTTCACCAATATCAAATGATGGAGCTGTAGTCATTTCCTTTTATATGCAGTCATCTTCTAAAGAACACACCTAGGGAATCGTCCGTGTGTAACAGGTCACCCAAAGTCTTTTATAAAGACTCGTAAATTGCTAGAGTTTCATCAATTTTTCATTCCTGCTGCACTTACTGCTGTTATACAGCAAGATAAGTTATTGTCAGAGTGTATAAAGAGATATAAAGTTGAATATGTTGTGGCATATTTGGTGATGATCTGTCCATCAAGACAGACATGTGACAGAGTGGGATACTGGAGAGAGGGGATGTAAAACAAAAACAAAACAGTTGACGCAGCACATGAAATGTAATGGTTTCTGGAAGTTTTGTAAAGGTTTCTACACAGATGGTACTGTATATCTACTATACTCTCCAGGGGATGGTTGCTCCTGGATCTTAAAATGTCAGTTTTAGAAGAGCAAACTACCAACCTTTCCCCATCTACTCTGTATGAGTGGAGAGGAACATCTGGTCATTTCATAGAATATCTTTGTGTGGAACCTCCTTGAAACAGTTTCTTTCTTGGGATGAATAATTTGGGAGGGGAGTGAATCTGCACGGGAGCATGATTAATTCAAATCGTAGTGTACCTTGTACCTCGTCCTTGACACACTAATTCAAGGGGAACAGGGTGACCCTATCAGCTGGTGCTACACAGATGTGGGAAAGGGGTTTCTAACACCCCAAGCCCCTGCTGCATCTATCTTTGGGCTGGCAGTTAACCCCCAAACACACACACACACACACACACACCTCCTCAAAACAATACCAGACGTGACTGCTGCTTACTTGCCCAGGAGAGAACACCACATCCCTAGGCTAGACAGGGCTAGACAGAAAGAAAGAGAGAGACAGAGAGAGAGAGAGAGAGAGAGAGAGAGAGAGAGAGAGAGAGAGAGAGACAGACAGACAGACAGACAGAGAGAGAGAAAGATCAGGAACTAACAATGTGTAAAACTATTCTAACATTTTACAGTTCCTAGCAATGACAGCAAAGTCAGAAAACTTTTTGCGCCACTGAAAGGTGCTGTGTCCTTTCATCTTCCACATCCTTTGCAAGGGGTCCCAGCCCTTTATTGAAGGTTGCAGTTGGATGGACAATACATAGAGCGAAGAGCTCCTTTTCTCTGAGTAAAGAGCATGCAGTGCTGTTTGTGTACGCCATGCTGAGGAAGGGCATGGCGGTAGGCGCTACTGATTCCATTGTGGAGAGGAGTATTCAGGAGCGGCATAGTAATAATAATGGCAGAGTTGACATTCTTTAAAAGGTACAACATTTTTCATTTTAGTTATTTAATTATTTAATTGTGTGTGTGTTTGTGTGTGCGTGCGTGTGTGTGTATACAAGTTGGTGAGTCTTCCGCCGTCAGTATGTACTGTATGCATCTGCATGTCTATATGTACATGCCCATTTCAGTGTGTTTGTCCATATGTTTGCTCCGGCTTTCTCTTTCTCTACTTCTCTCTCTCTGTGTCAGTATGCGTGTAGGCCTGTGCCTCTCTGTGCCCACATCGGCATGCTGCTGGGAGAGAAGTGTACACCATCAGAATCTAAGATGATGATAAAAACCTTACACTTCGCAACCTGACTCAGCTAAACTAATACAGACTCTAGATAGAAGCCCTGTCAGAAGAGTCTCGCAGTCTTTTTTTCCACAATAGGTTGTGCTACCTCAGTCGTTTATCTTCACGCAATCAGCGCCTCTCTCAATCGCTATAATAATCGGGCATTCCACGGCCAGTATTTTCAAAGCCCTCTTATTTATTGAAGCATTTGTTGCGCTTACTTTATAACGCCATGGGCAGGCCAGAAGCTGAAAAGTTTTTGACAGAGCATGGCATTCATAAGTACGAAGCAGACAGCACTGCACCCTGCAAATTGACAGCATATATTCCTGGTCAATGTGTTTTTTTCAGCCCCTTTTTCACCGCAGGAACTTTTTCCGGAGCTCAGGAAAATTTTGCAGAACTCAAGAACTAAAGCCCCTTTTCTACCGGAGGTAAGAGGGCCAGTTTTTATTTCTGGGGTACGGCTCCTATCCCCCTTTTTAGTACCTGCTCATGAGGTAGTACTTTTTCGATGGCTCGCAAACTATTGGGGTGGAGCTTGCGGGACTGAACATTGCTGATTGGTCAAACGCAATAAACATAAACATGGCGTTCTTTTTGTCACTTCCTCCTACTTTGCCTAATCTTCACTGTTCTCGAGGTGAGAGCAAACACGAACGCGCTCCAGGAATCGCTTTATTACGCGTTCTCGATATTTCGTGCCACCTTATAGTTCCTACAACCCACTGGAAAAGGGGCTATAGATCTTATAAAATGTGTAGTGGTTCATTCATAATGAACAATATATATTTTTAAATGTCCTCCCCAGCTCGCATACAGGACATTTCAACTTGCTAATATTTCACTAATGTGGGCCCCATTACTTTGCTAGCATTCATTTTAGCATTTTCCTAGCCTGAGGGTTTTGAGCCACTGGGATTGGTAGGACCTTAGGGTCAGAGTTCACAGGTTAAGGTTCAGGTCTGGCTTGAATCAGCAGCCACTGCATGATTCCTCCATGGTGGTCTGGGGCCTACCACTCAGATGGACAGACCACAGATACATGATATCTGGCCATGTCTGCATACTTCCATTATCCTATTTACATAAAAGAAATATGCACAGTGAAAAATCATG
This sequence comes from Ilyophis sp. 1 JC-2022, assembly GCA_022702515.1. Classification (NCBI taxonomy): domain Eukaryota; kingdom Metazoa; phylum Chordata; class Actinopteri; order Anguilliformes; family Synaphobranchidae; genus Ilyophis; species Ilyophis sp. 1 JC-2022. The sequence goes on from CM040404.1 coordinate 55,926,430, forward strand.
AAAATGTTTCAGACAGATAAACCAAGGGATTTTATAGAATGATGTATACAAATGTCACTTATATTCCATTGTTTATAATATAATTTACTTTTTTTACAATTTTTTATAATTTATCATTGCAAGGTATGATCTACAAATGGTCTACTGTGGGAAACACGTTTACACACTGGTCTTTTGCATTAATTGAATTTTTTACGGTGAAATTTCCAATCAATCTGGTCACACAATATACCATTTGAAAGTGTTAAAACTCACTTTCTTTACAAACTATTATAGGATCCCAATTTTAGCAACAAAGGTTCCTTATTTTGTAACATGAGTGGACTGTATTCTTATCATTACATTACATTACATAGCAGATGCTTTTATCCAAAGCGACGTACAGTAAGTGCATACAGAAAGGTTATCGAAGTAATCACAGCAAGGGCCCAGCAAACAAAATCACTACTAGTTTTTAGCCCAAAAAATGTGATTGGTAGAACGTCCATTGTTTATCATTATCATTATTTTCTATCTCTCTGCCTGTTGAGAGTAGTGTCTACTTAGCCTATGTCATAGGAAAGGCTATCTTGGATTTGTTTATAATATCTGGACAAGATAAGCCCACCTACAAGGTTCTATGAACAAACAGTCCGTTTGTATAGTGAATGAGAGCTATCAACTACTCGACTTGGTGTCATGGGTTGTGACTTTCTTCCCTCGTTTGCTACGGTTTTCTTCCTCTCTGCATCGGTTAGCATCTATCATATTTTTTCCGCGTTCCATCTCGGGGCTTTGTTCTTCCCTGCTAATTATTCATTTCACCTGTTTCCCTACCGGTTAGGAAATGAAGCCTCTCGCTTCCGCTTCCGGGCGCTTCGTTATCATTTTGTGACTTTACGAAGTCAGCGTTTGTCATTTCTGGTCTCTGCAGTTTAAGAAAAAAAATATTTTCTTTGTTTTTTCGCAGCTTTAGATATTTCTGGCTTTGAAGCCAAGGGAATTCGTTTTTCTGTTCCCTTTTATTTTTTCCTCTCAATGCTTCCACTTTCTTGTTTCTGAGGGTGTGAGTTTTATTTTTATTTTGTTTATTTCACCTATTATTGGGCGTTATAGTCACATCCCGAAGGTGCCTAGGTTTTCCTTTTCTCGTCACGCTACTTTATTTAGTGGTGGCTATTCTGAGTCTCTTCTCCACCCGTGTTTACGAGGCTAGCCCATTTTATAGCGGTGTGTTATTGTTTGGCTACGGCCAGGAATTTTATATTCCTTTTTTCTTTGTCGCGTTTGGCTCATCCTTGCACAAACCCTCACACTTGGACAACCTAACTTCTCCCCAGTACACAGCCAGCCAATGGGAAGCTATTATAGTGGTGACTGACAAAAAATGTAGCGAATGAAATTATGATTTCAACAGTGTATAGGTTGTTAAGCTTTGGCTAAAGCACATCCATTGTTTTTTCTGCATAAACAAATCGCAGCTTTTTCTTTAGTAGGCACGCTGAGAACATTACATATGGGACAGAGACTCTTCTGCATGGGCAAGGATCATCGGCACGGTTTTTGAGACTCTTTCTTTCGTTTGTTTTACTCCTAACATGTATTTTACAATGGCTAAATCTAAACAGAGGACTTATTATACTGACAAGGGCTTGGAAGAAATCACTCGTATGAGTGAGTATTTACATGTTTCTGAGGAGGACAGTGAAAACAGCAGCATTGACTCCACAGCAGAGGACATGTTCATTGAAGGACTTGATCCCATTTTTATTATTATTCAGTACACTTAAAAATAAGGAGTAGACCAGATTTTGAATAGATACATTTGATGCACGGCCTAGGCAAATGGTGCAATGCTGCTATGATAGCTAAGTATAGTATATAATCATGCAGTCGATAAATTGATAATAATTTATATAGGACTATAAAGCAGAGGAATAAGCAGACAATCCCAGTAAACAATTTTGCCCCCAAAATTGGGGTGGGGGTCCACTCTGCAGAGTGCAGGCCAGAGAATGGGGGTGGGGGCAAAGGTGTTTTTACGGGGTGCACAGGGTGGGGTATTTGACTCAAACTTCAATCAATGGACCTCAATCAATGGATTAGTAAACTAAATAAACTTTTCATACTGTCAAGCCCCTATGGCCACTTTTGGAGAGGTTTTTGGACACTCCAAAAGGTGAGTGACTGGGACCCACAATATAATTTGGTTACCAAGTGTCCTTTTGGAGTCCCCAAATGGCCTTTTTGGAAACCCGCCTTAGATAAAACCATACAGAATACTCATGTCTGGTGGTATTATCATCAAATTTGACCAGGACTGGTGTCTGTGGCTTCATTGTGTCAAAGCTGACCAGGCACAGCCGCAGGCCTCTGCATCCACTCAAAAAGGTATTTTAGGAGATAAAAAAAAACTTCCACAGTGTTTGAGCTTCTGTTACTTTGTTTCAGTGATACTTCTGTATCTTCTGTATGATTCAGATTCTTGGAAAACAAACTCCCAAGAGTTACCTTTCAGAAGAGACCAGGAATATGCCTGTAGTTCTAGAAGAGAAACAGCAATTTTATTACTATTGGTTTTATTTTGGGTATTTTAGTCATTTTCTGGCTTGTGGTCAAAAAACCGGGTGCTTCAGAAGGGGTTAACACGATGCAGGCTTCACAACCTTTGGTGAAATACATCTAAAATGATATTATAAATACCCTTTATAACTTGCTATATACAAATCACATACTGTATACAGCCAATTGCTATCGGTTAGTGATGAAAGCAAACATTTGCATTGACGCTGTATTCCGGGGTTCAATGACTAATTTGACCTTTACTGAAATCCAAATTCTGTTTTATGTTTAAAAGCAGCACTGCCAGAGGAAAGAATGAGCCCGGGCGTCCTTCCTCCTCCTCCTCTTCGTTTCTGGTCAGGATGGTGGCAGGAGATTAGATGACCTCTGTGTTGTATTTGCTGTGTTATCTCTGGCTGGATGCGTCGCTCAGAGGGTCTGATGCTCCACAGGTGACCTGGAAATGCCTGCCAAGCACCGATGTTCCCGGTGATTGATGGCACGGCCCTGGCGCTCCCTCCCGAGCAAAACGGGCTCTCCCACCGTAGAACGAGGGAGAGGATCCAGTGGGGTTCTCTCTGTCCTCTTTTTCTGATTATTCCCCGCAATTAGCTCCCTCAATTCCCTCGGCACAAACTCATCGATTTGATAATAAAATGTACATGTAAGCAGTGTTGATGTGTACTTGCTGATTATCCAAAATTCTTTAATGCTCTTTGGCACTGCAGAGCACTTACTGAGCCATACTGGTTTCAAAGGTAATTTAACTGTTCATATTGCGACTTTAGACTAGCTTTATATTACCTCTCAGAAGAGGAAAGTTGCAAGGTAAAGTATTTCCATTTAAGATTTAAACAGCGTGTGCCCTTTAAGCATCATTATTTAAAAGCTGTGTGAATGTCTGTGCCGATAGTTTTATTTTGTTCCGTTCACCTTTCTGTCCTGAACTATGCACAGTTGCTCATTTTGTGGAGAGGGTTGTGGCCTAAATCGTACTGTATTTTAAAATATATCCTTCCAATTTTCCCTCTATTTTATATACATATATCACACTTATACTGTAAAGGTTTGCCCCCTACTTGAATAAGGCTTGTAATCATTTTATTGCTACTCATTTGTGCACCTATTTATTTAAAGACATTTCATTTGTTTTTTAGTAACAGTAATGTTAAATGTACCTTTTGGCAAAATATTTTGAAAATGTAGCATAGCATGCTAGGTAGCTTGTTAATTATCTTAACGGTCTTAAAGGAGCTATATGTAAAACTGACACCGAGCGTTTAAAATGGGTACTGCAGTCCAAATTCACAATATTGGAGAGAGTTGTCTCCGCCTGCTCCTCCTCCCCAGACTCGAAGCTCACGCGGGTTGCCAGGTTGAGGACACTGAACGAACAGGAGTACAAGACGAGCCGAGCGCAACATTATATTTTGAGACGAGCTTATTCTATTTTGACAATGACAAGCGACGATGAGTCCTACACTGTAAGTTGATCAGCTCATGTATACATTTGCAATTTATGTATTGTTTGCAAATTATAAACTCAGCTCATGTGGATTTTTTATAACTCTGTCAATGTTAGTTAGATGCATGGCTGGCTATGTTTACGGTCACACAGATATAAGCTAACATTAGTGGTATGTTTAGCTAATAACTATATACATATATATATATTAATCTTTAGCTAGCTAGCTAAATAAAAACGATGTTGAACTTAGCTTAGGCATTCGTCAATGGGCTGTCGGAGTGCCGGAGTACATCTGGTTGTTCGTAATGGGCAGTGGGCAGAGTCAACTCTGAGAATAGTGAATCACACAGGCTAATACAAAAACGGACTGTGGCGAAGTGAGCGCTACTGCTCGGGGAATAAGACACTGCAGTCCGGTTTCCAGAGAACGTTAACTTTATTCTCTTTTAGTATCACAATGACACGACACCTCCCTGTGTCCAGTTCTCTCTCTCGCTCCACTCCCTGTGAGCTCCTTATCAAGCCTCTCAGGCTCACTGTTGAACAATCAAGACAATTGGTTAATTGATAACACCAAACCTATAATCAATCGTCCCCAATTGCCTGAAACTCCCTAAACCACCCGCGTTCACTCTCACTCTTGCTAGCTGCGCCTAAAACCACGCCCCCCTACCACACGGACGTTCCGACTCGGAATGGAAATTTTAAAGGAGAACATACTGTAGCATTGTTGTCGGAGAAGCCAGTATTTCGACTTAGCATGTTTTCTTAATCTCTGATGACATATCATGGTCATTTTATGATTTAGTACAGTAAATGTGTTACATATAGCTCCTTTAAGGTTCTGCCTACTCAAAAATTGTACATTAAAGCAGAGCTTGTATTTAGCTAATTTGCTTGCTAAGGTTAATTATTTTACCTCAAAAATCTGAAAAAGTCGAGGGGCGGGGCCAGCGAGGAGGAAAACAAAGCCTGTCACTGTTCTGAATAGGGACACATCGTACATCAAGCTAAGTATCATTGTTATTTTATTATAATGTCAGAAAATTACATTGACACATTGTTTCCTAAAGATATTTTGGCAAAATAAACCAAATAGTAGGTCTAGGCTACTCAAGTGCCTTATGCGGTTACAGAGTGGACAAATGATCAAACTTAGTAGCCTCCGATATCATTCCCTGACATCTCATCTCATTTCATGACCCGGTAAGAAACCATGTCAACTACATTATGATCCAGTGGCGTACCGTCGGCTGTAAAATAGGGCTTCTGTAGGCTAACATTACCATTATACGGATATTAATCTCAACCAGTTTCCAATTGTAGGCTAGTTTTTAATTACCAATCAAGAAATTAACTGAATAACAAATAGCTATCAATGAATAGAGCAAGTTTCTTGTGTAGCACTGACTTATTATATCCCTATATTGATAGCTGCTGTGCTGGAAAAAGCGGGGTAGGCTATAGGCTACAGCATTAGACTTGTTTCCTTTTATTTAGCTTCAGTAGCCTAACAATCAAGCAATTAATTAATTCACTGAATAGTCAAGACCTACATAGCCTATAATGATTAAAAAATGATAACGACAAAGATAACTAACTTGAGATTGTTTAACAATGATCAGGCAATAGCCTAATCTGAATGCATTCAAGAATGTAATTAATTTTAAGGCGGCACTCAAATTAGTCAAAGCGATTTAAACATGAGAAAGCATATAGGACAGCCTCTTAACCTCTTCGCGCTGATGGCACATTTTGTCAATTCTCATCTATTTAGGGGGTGCTCTGTTTAACCCCTTGGCGCAGATGGCATATTTGGTCAATCTTGGGGGATACTCTGTTTAAGGCTTTATAACTCCAGGTGTGAGCATCACATAAACTTGGTAAATAGCTTAAATAAAACAAGATAGGTGTACCATTTACAATACAAACTTATATTTGTTTATTTTCATAATTTAAGTCAAAATAAAGTGCCACAAATGCAAAGAAACTTTGGGAAAATGCAAAAAATCTATCCAAATGGCTAAACTGTGCACTGCTCTCTATAAAAAAAATTATGATATATGTAAATACAATCAACAGTTTTGGCAGAATGACTATATTGTCATCAGTATAGGGGGGTAGATATCTATGGGTCCAAAACCCCTATGCAAAACAATGTCCCCTATGTCATAAAATGAATAAAATTTGTTTGTCCATTATAAAGAATATACATTTGCTTCTTCTGATGGATTGAGATAAAAATATTGATATCACAGTGTTACATACACCAAAATATGCAGCCTAATCATTCAGTCTTGTACCTCAATAAAACATCACTTTTCCCTGTACTCTACAGTATGTATACTTTTGCCCTGGGATTACATTTTTCTGTAGTTTTTTTAATGTTCCTTATGTTCCATTCATAATGACGCCAAGGAAAATCTTTACCTTAATCTACCACATATCAGCACACAAAAAAAATAAAAATTTTACAATTGCACTACAGTATGTGAAATGCACTCAAAATGTGAAAATTACAATAGGCCTACCAATCATATTGGAAAGACAGTGCTCAAGTGGAAAAACTAATGTACATATGTAGCCAGCGAGACCAACAAGATTTTAGACGCAAACTTTTTTACATATCGCAAAAGGGAATACTCCCCTCCCTAATGCATTTTCTATAGAACTTGCGTAATATGAGACCATGAAAATTAAAACTGCCATTACGCTGGGCTGAAATACATTTTTCATAGCACAAAATAACACATTGCATATACCGCTGCTAAGGTTATAATGTACTCTATTGGATAAAAGAGCCGACAATTAAACCAGAATGAACTGTAATGAATGAGACAGGCTTGCAGAGCATGGGGGGTATTACGAGTCGACGTTTCAGATAGTGTAATAGCGGTATAAAGTGTTGTATATTTCTCAAACCTATTGTACCAGACAATAAATGACCACTGAATTTTGAAAGGAACATCTCTATCTATAACACCAATGGTAGGATTGTATATTTATTTAATACTTAGTATTCAATTCAATTCAATTTTATTTGTATAGCGCTTTTTACAGAGAACTGTCACAAAGACTCTATACAGGAAAACAGAAGGAAAATATTACAAAAAAAAATAGAGAGGGGGTGCCCATCCTTCGCTGGCTGGCTTGGTTTAAACTAAAGGTGATGAACTGGATAGTAATAGAGAGTAATAAGGGATCTAATAAAACTAGCTGATAAGTAAGAATTACAAAAAAAGGGATGTAAAATGTTCAATTCAAAATGTTCAATTCAAAGGGGTGGGTGGTGCATCTGGGACTCCGGTTGCTTCAAGTCGGGAGGATAAACCAAAGGAGGGACAGGACTGGAGCAGTCTGCAAACTGAAGTAGCAGATATTCATTGTAGAATCCATGGTACAATGAGTCTACAATTTCACGTTTATTTTGCATTTGAGTGAGCAGGGCTTTTCACAGCATTTTTGGCATACAATCAGGCTATTGTTGGGTTTATCTTGTTGCTATGACAGAATTCTAATGTTATATGATGAATAAATATATTTATGAACAAAGATGCTATTGTCCACTATGTCACGCATGGGTAGGTATAGACTGAGTAAGGGGGTGCTTGTTAAATGGACTTGCTACAGAAAAATAGTGACACTTAGACACTCTCTATTCAGCAGAGTTGTCACGAATCATCTACCATTAAAGTTAAAACACAGAGTTTGCGATTTCCACTAATAGTTTGGCTGCAGGAGCAATGAATGTCTCAGTTGAGCAAAAAGGTGGTGCCGGCGCCACCTTCACTATGCATCTGCACAAAGAACTTAAGTGTCTGGAACCGTTGAGCGTAGCCTACTAACGCATAATTAAGGTTAGAAAAACAAATTCATAATCTACGAAACATTGAACATTTAAACATTGAGCATTTAAAAGTCAAAATTTTCACGATAACACATCGTTATAAATGTGTACATTTTTGGATATCAAAATAAATTGGTAGCTTAATAATTTACTTATCAGTCTTGGTTATTAAGCAAATCAATTGATTGACAATCAGCCAAAAAGATGGAAACAGATTGAGAGTGATCATCCGTTAAAGGGTAACAAAGCACTAAAACAACTTATTTAAAACAAAGCATTAAAACAACTTATTGTTACAAAGAAACTGATGCATTTGGTTTTACATTTGGTATTACTGATTGATCCTGGTCCAAATCATGACAAATTACTGCAATCAGCGCTAAAAAGCGTAAACTTTAAGTATCTGGCTCAAAAGTGTCTCTAGTGGTAAAAGAGAATCAGGAGATAGAGAGAGCTAGCTAGCTTACAGTTGAGCATTTTTTATTATTCTAGTTATAGTAGCCTATTTATTTTTGGTATATATTTTTTTATATTTTTTTATAGCTTGATAGTCCCTTGTTTTTTGATAGTTTGTTTTTCAGTCTAGCTAGCTGATGTAGGGGTTTCACTTTGAACATTCGAATTATGTCATTTTCTGGGCTAATGCTGTTAGCTGTTGTTAGCCACGGGTTTATTGGCATTAAAGTAATCTCTCTTAAACATCTGTTCGCACTCATGTAAAAGCTAGCGTTACCTAGCTTAAAGCAGAGATGAGAACTTTTTGTCGGAAGCTGATTTGCCTGACCAGTCATGGTCGGGCGATGCGAATGTAAACAGGATCGATGGGAAACACCACATGGATACTGATGTGCCGATAGATGACAATTTAATTTAGGCTATTTGTAGCCCAGTTGCAGTAAATTAGCCTACTATTTGCAGCCTACGAGCCGGCGTAGGCTACATCTGCCATCCAGTAGTGGCGAAGGGAAAGAAAGTAGTTACATTCTGCTTAATTTACTTTCTTAATGAAAGTTATTTACTCCACTTATTTTCTTGAACGTTTTGGATTCTCAATTAGCCAGTTATGGAGCAATAGTTAAAGGGGAACGCCGGGTTATTTCTTGAACCTCTATATCAATTTTCTATGTTTAATGTGAGTCTTGAAGCTTACCGCACTAGAACTGCACCTCCCGGTTCCCTCTTCTCCAGTATACTGGAAGGTTTGAAATTGATCAGATTCGCTGATAAAAGTTTGATATAACTAAAGGGATGCCAGTCAAAATTTTCCAAAATTGTAAATGTCTCATCGGTGGTAGATATCCGCTGTTTATACGGTTCGAAATTGATCAGATTCGCTGATAGATACAAGTCTGATATGACTAAAGGGATGCCATCCTTATTATTTTCAGGTTCTTCCAAGTTCGGCAATGTATAATTTAGCTATGAAATCGAGAATATTGCATATAATATACAATATATAATAGGCAGTCAAAAGTTTCCGAAATTGTTTCTTCAGCCGCACCGTTCGAACCTTCCAGTATACTGGTGAAAAGGAAATCAGGAGGCGCAGTTCTAGTATGGTAAGCTTCAAGACGTGAAAAGAGCGAAAGTGCTATTTATTTTGTTAGGGGATGAAGACACATCACCATTAGAGTCTCTAATTGCATTAATGAAAGCTAGTAGTTCTGCATTTTTAAGTTTTATTGCTAAGAGACGACTTAGCCTATCAGACCATTCGTAATGCATCTGTCTTTGTCATGGGTTTTTGGAATTTCTTCTCCCTTTCCGGTCCCCCGCCTTCGGTGCTGCACGAAGGCGTTGTCTGTTCACTTTTCCACTCTGTTCCGGCTTTTCACTCTCCCAGGTACTCAGCCTTCGCACCTGTGTTGAGTTACCTGTCCGCTACATAAGCTCCGCGTTTCCTGCTTCCGGGGCTTCTGTATTGTATTCATTGCGATTCAGAGCCGGTAAGGTACAGGACTAGGCACTTTCGGAGACCACATTGCCTCAAAGCTTGCTTTGGAGTAACCCGGACTTTCCCTCGGTGCCATCTTTCTTTCTGTTACCCTTTCTGTCCCTGGCTTGGGTTTCCCTTGCCCTGTTCTGCCTTGTCTGGCTGTTTCCTGTCCACCTCTCGCCGCCTGCTTTCCTGCTGAAACCGAGAGGTCTCTTTTCTTTGTTCGCATTTCTTGCCCATTAAACCGGGCCATTTTATACTTTTCTGTATTTTTGTCCGGCTCTGTTTATTGTATTCTCTCTTACATGGAGAGTCGGAGCGAACACTTTCTATGTTTACTCATTTTCTTTTGTTTCATTCTTTTGTTTGAGAGGCAGAGGAGTTTCTTCCTATATTATCTCATGTCTACGAGTTATTTGCCCGATTTCCTGCGGGTCGCTTTCATTTCTCCTTTTTTCCAGCCTCCCTCTTATTCTATTTTCCTGTGGAAAGTGGGAGCCGGTTTATTTTCACCTTTCTTCCCTTTCTTATCTACGGAGTTTTTCTCCGTTCTTGTGGTTTCCAAGAACGGACTCCTAACGCCACGTCAGGTCCTCCGAACCCAGCTCACCTCCCCCTCACAGTCATGTTTTTTTGATTAATTCAGCCTTGATATGAGCCCTTATGGATATAAGCTGGGTTGCTCTTTCTTCAAGATACAGCTCTTTCTGCAATGTTTCTAGTCTTGTTATTTTGCTCTCCAGCTTTGTGATTTTGCCTGATATACAGCTGCCCCTAATATAGCCTTTTGTCACCTCTCACATTGTATGCGGGTTGATTTCCGGAGATTAATTAATAGCAAGAATACCACATTTTAAGCACAGTTGGCAATTCCTTTAATAATATCAATAATATCAACTGACCACAGAAGTTTGATATTTTGTCAAGTAGTTTCCTCTTCCTTTCTCCCTTCTCATATAGTCAAGCACACCAACATAACAACTCCCTGATTGATGGGAAGAGTGGGGAAATTATTAAAGCCTGGCCTACTTCAACCCTGTAGACATACTTTACATTTTTATAACAATTCATATCCTACAAAGGTTCTATGTTTCATTAAATGTGCAGATTTTTATGATTATTGTTTAAATAACAGTTTTTTGTTCTTGTTTCTTAGTTTTATCTTTAAATTACATTACAGGCATTTAGCAGACGCTCTTATCCCGAGCAACTTACACAACTTTTTAGCATTTTTTACATTATGTATTTATATAGCTGGATATATACTGAAGCGATTCAGGTTAAGTACCTTGCCCAAGAGTATAACGTCAGTGTCCTACATTGGTATGGAATCTGCCAGTTCCTTAACCTTTATACTGCACTGCCGCCCACATCTTAGTTGTAACTTCCCTCTGAAAAATGCAACATAACTTCAACTAGAACAGAACAGCCTTTTGTTTCCCTTTAGCTTCGCAAACTGTTCTTATCTAATCTGAGAGTGACCTTTGACCTTTGGGGCTCCACTGAGGGCTGACACTGACCAGGTGGAAAAAGCTTGTTAGCAACAAGGGGGTTTTGGACCGTGAGTAAAGGCAAAGTTGAGTGGATGTGATTAACACCCTCCCCCATACCATTTTCATGATGAATAGAACATTAAAATGAATTCAATGATGTATGATGTTTTGACCCTTCCTACCTCACCTCCTCAACGAATAGAGTGATGTAGCTCTTTGTTTTAAATGGTCTATTGCATCTCTCACACTTCTCCTTCTATACATTGGCAAATTAATAAAGCCACATTTTAAAACTCATAAACTCATATAGATTTACACAGGTCTTAAAGTTATTGACTGCTTTAATATAATAACATGTTCTTTTTTCAATTTATTAAAACATGAAGTAAGGTTTAGAGAGGTCCTTATGAAAGATCCTTTCATAAATTAAAAAAATACATATATTTAAAATCACATTGTATTTTTAAACATAAGAATATATAGTATATTATAATTGGAGCTTTATTGTGTTTATTTATTTTCAGAACATAGATTTAATGAAATTAGTTACAATATTGGCTCATATATTTTTTATGGTTGTCCTTATTAAACCCGAACATGCCTATAACTCTTGTACTTAATCAAATATAGATATTATTAATTACTTATTTGTCACTGCTAAACAATATGTTTTGCCTCCCTCAATATAAATTAATTGACTGCACTGTAAAAAAAAAGTTTGCTTGTGTTCAGTTCTATTTTGAAATAGAGCAATTAAATAATTATCTGTGACATTAAGGCTGAAAAAACCACTTTGAGACTATTCCAATCCCCCCAGAAAGCTCATTAAAAATGTTTCGTCTGTATGCTAAATATTTTAGCACCGTTAATAAGACCCTTAATGTTTGGGCTTCAATAACAGATTTGTTGCCTGAAGCAAATATCATCTCTCCCTATGAATATATTACTTCAGAAACCACACTCCCACTTTAGTACCCCCTCCCAGCCCACTAATACCACTGGGATTTTGGACAAAATCAGTAATGCTTACTTTTCTTTGGTAACAGATGTAAAGTGTATCTCTAATTCATAACTAAGTGTTATGACCTTATGTAGCAGATTTTTTTGCCATTTTGATGTGGGTTGTTTAATTGAATGTATTAATAATATGTTATTTGACACCATATTCTTGACCATGTCATAATTAATTATGATTTCACATATGTCAGTCATAAGACAGTCATAAGCCATTTCGACAGTAAGTCATACCAGTGATATGTACATATTTACTGATGTCATAACACATACTGTATATTGAGGTATCTTATGAAAGGTGTCTCAAAAGACCTAATATGACATATATGACATTTTCAATTAAGGTAAGTTAACATATTCATTTGTCTTAATTATGAATGGTACTTTTGAAAAAAGAAATGTGCAATTGTGCCCATTAACTCTAAGAATATACATTAAAAATGCTAAATAGATCACGGAATGCATCGTAAGCAAAGTCTGGGAACATCTTTAACTGTACAGCTAAGGCATCATTCTGCCGCAAGATAGGTGTCTACCTAAAACCCGCCTATCTAAGCCACAATCTCATTATTATTTCCTCAAAAAGGAATATAACATTTTTTTTTTATTTGCATATATACAATTTTTTTCATAAGCAAGCTGAAAACCCAAGTTTATTAAATGAGTTTGACAGCCAACCATACCAGGAATTTTGTTTTACTTGCTAGCTTGCTATTTACTTGCTATTACTGATTAACTGATGATCTACTCAAAAGGAAGAAACTAATTTAAAACACATTTGCATAAACTGTAGTTTTACGAGCAAGCTAAGAACCAAAAAATTATTTATCAGGCTACAAACTAGCCACAAAGCCTTTTTTTTTTTTTTTTAAACATAAAAAATAACTGAGAGCAATCAACATCACAAACATTACACAGGGTACATCATGGCATGAGAAGTGTCCATAGCCTGAGATTTCACAAGTGTTTAGTGAGATGCTGGGAACTTAGTTTTCCATCAACACCTTTTAAAAAAGGTTCAAAACAAGTCACAATCAAGTGCCACCAAGGATAAAAATGTGGTTTGTAAATAAATCTTGGTTTAAAAAAAAAAAAATTATTAGTAATACCTAGGCAGTCAATACCATATTTTGATGAAAATGTAAACATGACAATAAATCAATTTTGTGGATTTTTTTTTTAATACTATTCCAGCGCTGTGCTATGTGGTGCTTCCTCACAAATATGTATCAGTTGGATGTTTGAAGGTTGCTAAAAGTACTTTTTTCATTCAAAAATGGCTGTTCTGATGTTCTCTCTACCTGGAATTGCAAAATACCAATGGCTTTGATAGATGGGAAAAATTGTGTGCTTCTGGCTGAAACTTGCTCGCGTCGACTCACAAGTGGGATTAGGAACTGGAATCCGGGGAGAAATACGGGACGGTTTGCCGTGGCATCCCGCAAACAAGATTAAGCAGCGGGAGAGAGCTCAGTCAAAGATGTTTAAAATACATAAACACGATATAAGAGGTGAGGTTTATGGCCAGTTCTGTGGGATGTCTTCTGGCAACAGGTGACGTCCGAGCGCGGCTCTCTATGGTGAGAGAGGGGGATGCTCGCAGGTCGCCTAGGGCCGGCCGTGATTTGCCTGGCCGGTGTGAGTCATGGTTCTATTTCTGCAGAGCGCTGATAACGGCGGCTCGGTCTTTCTCAGGGCCGCGGGGGGTTGGGGCTTGCTGGGGGGCAGGGAGTCTGTGTCCTTGTCCTCACTCACCTCAAAGCCCTTCCCTAAATAGAGATGTGCCCTCAAACCCACACCCCGCTCCCTACCCCCACCCCCCACATCCTCCGCCCCTAGGCCCCTGAGATCAAACAGACAGCAACGGTGGGACTCTGCTGATAGGGGCAGGCAGAAGAGTCAAACGCACCAGACTGATATCGCATCAAAAATACGAATATAAAATGATCTCATATACTTTAGTTCTCAAAACCGGATGGGAGAGACCAGGAAACATTGTGATGAGGGAAAAATCACAACTTTGGCGTGTAATTTTGTGTATAGGATATATGGCTACCATTAAAATGATAAAAAGACCCAAAGGTTTATTTATGTTACATTCTAGGCGGTACAGATGACTAAAATGGTAACAACTCAACAAAAATTGTTATTTTTTGAGTATAAAGAAGTAAATCAGATGGGAAATAAATTTAAACAAACAATTTAAGCAAACCGCTTTCATAGTAGTGCAGCTTTCTGCTCTGAATCAGACACTGTGACTGCAACATTGACTAGAGGGATGCCAGCATTTCCGAGAAATTTTAAATAGCTTCCTACTAAGGTGCCTGGAAAACACCACAGTAAAAGCAACAAGGAGGAGAGGTTGTGCCACGTCTGAAATGGCCAGCTCATTAACTGCTACTTGCTATTTTTATTTATTTATGTAGTCTTTGCTGGGCTAGCAAATTTACGGTGAATAAGTTACCTGTCAGTTGATGTTTGTAAAATCCCTATAGATTTAATTTAGTCATGGCTTCCTTTCTGCTCGGTGACCTCAACGATCCTATCTGAGAGATAAAAATACTGAGGGCCTTTTTATTATCTTTTCTGTGGAATTTCTGCATTTGGAATCCTTGAAACCCATCTTGATATTCTTCTTAATTAGCTTCTTATTAAAAATTTAAATATTAACCAAAAAATGTTTTGTGCCTCTGATGCATAAGTTTGTAATGACAACAACAATGGACTATTGTTGCACACTGTTGCAGTCTATTCACTAGTTGCAATGCTGTGGTTTCTTACCATTATTGTTTCTGTTTCATTCTCAAAACAGAAGTGCATTCTAAAGTGCAATAGATAGTTTTAACTCTTAACAGCTGCCATTTACATTTAATAGTTTGTGATAGTAAGTGCAAATGATGGTTTTCGCAGTTTTCTCTTTGCTTAAAACTATGAGGTGGAATGTAATGCGATGTATTCATATATAAGGAGACAAACACTATTCATTCAATTCACAAAACGGTCTTTAGTTGTTTTTTGACATCATCTGAAAGATGTGTTACACAGCATGTGTAAAAATAAAGCGATCTTTCAATTACTGCACCATCGTCAATGCCATCATCAATTATGAAGTATAGCACATATATTTGTCATAAAGTACTCTAAATCTAGATTCATCACACAAGGCTAGGGTTCTATGAACCAATGTATTTCTTAGAATGTTTCCAGGGTCATTATACGTTATTAAAGAGTAAAGAAAAGTAAGATGATGTTATGAATTACACCAAACCATTCATATAGAGCATGCTTCCGTTCATTATCTTTACACTGTGGGGGTAATGCCTCTCCAAACTGAATCACTCCCCCTGGTCTCTACCCTGGAGCCGCAAGGCACCGGAGCAATCAAAGCAATCCGCTGCAGCGTAGCTGTCATCTGTACACTTAAGGAGTGTTTGCAGTACATCACTCAGCGACTTCTGTTTCTGTCAGATGGCCTGTGTGTGTGTGTGTGTGTGTGTGTGTGTTTGTGTGTGTGAGAGAGAGCAGAATCTGAGAGAGAACGAGAGAGGGAGAAGCGAATAATGATAGACCCAGAATCTTTATTCTCTCCTTTATTCTGTAAAAAGTTTCTCGTCGGAGCAGATGCAACCAAAACGCGACAAGCAATCGCAGTGCTTCAACAGCGCCAGTTGTGTTCTTTCGGGGGTTGCATCATACAAACAGCCATTAAAGAATGCAATTTAATTTCCTTTGTAAGACCTTGCACTGTTGCAAAAAATATATATATTATTGTGCGAGTTATAATATGCTTTATTGTTTTTGTTTTTTTTTACACTACAAATGAACCCGGGCGATGCAATGTTTTCGTCTGTGTACTTGAAAAATACAGAACAGGTTCTGAAGCAACAGAGGTTGCATACAAATCTTAATTTATAGACCAGACATGAAAGCACGCTCTGTGATAAGAACACAACATCACATATTTCTGCTCAAATCCTCTTGATCCAGGGCTTCTGTACTGCTGATGAATATATAACCAGTACAGTATTTGCTTTATTGCGTACGTGAGAATGCCTAGAGTCCTTCAGTTACCGCCACGGCCGCGTAAAGATCTATCGAGATAATAATGCCCTGTTCTCTGATTAACTCATACATATTCCTCCCACATTGTGACCCACCTCTCTCTTATTGTAAAGGACTTCCAGCCATGTTAGCGCAGTCATTTGTCTCTGTTCCTAACTCATTCGCCAGGCTGTCTTTGAAAATGCACACTGCCTTACATACACAAGATCCAATTAACCTTCTCCTACCGGCCTCTTTTAAAAAAATATCCTCTGCACATAAAGAAGTTGCCGGCACAGAGAGGTCAGTGGTGTTATGATAAATATATTGATCACCTTGGAATAACAAATGATTTATGTGAGGGCAAATATCCGCCAAGCTCAGTCTGGGAATGGGAGAAAATTAAGCAAAGAAAAAGCCCTCCGCTTCCGTGGCTCCTCGGTTTGTCCTGAACGTGAAGACGCGATTCAAAGTCACACGACGTGACCATCTCTTGCTTTGAATGGAAGGGGTGGTCCTTTGAGAATCCCTGTTACAATGCCTTTTCATTATTTTAAACTGCAATTACACCGAGGACCTTTGGAATAGAAGTTTTCATCCAAAAGAGTCATCCTGCTATTTACACGTATCCTGAAAAGACCAGAGCATTAATAATGGTCACTTATTTATTAAAAAAATTTTCAATCTTGTTTTTTTATGTTTCCAGGCACTGTTTAACTGATTAGTCTATGCCCAGCTCAGCTAAACACATACAAATGCTTTGATGGACCGTATTTAAAAATTGTGAATTTTGCATTTCACCAATCAGCGATGTTCAGTACTGTAAGTTTCACACCAAGAACAATAACTATAACGATAACTATAAATATATAGTTTTAAAAATTGTTCTAACTCAAGTGGATGGCGGAGTCCACACCACAACCATAACGACAACAACAGCGACGAACGATATCGTTGGGATCACTTTCAGAGCGATTTGATGAACGATAAAAACACTGACAGCCAATCAAAATCCATCTGAATTTACAAGCCGCCGACACAGCTGGAGCGCGAAGCACAGCACATGCTTGGTGCCACTATTTACAGAACATTATCGTTCATCAGTGTGGTTGCTCACATCGTCATCGTTATAGTTATCGTTCTTGGTGTGGAAGGGCCTTAACCATGGTTTTTTTCTGTCACTTCCTCCATTGCATAATCTTCACGATTCTCGAGGTACGGTGGGAAAGCAAACGCGAACACACTCCAGGAACCATTTTAGTCCCCATTTCTTAATGGTTTCTTAATGTACCATACCATTTTAGTCCCCTTTTAGTTTCTACAACTCGGTGTAAAACGGTCTTACAAGGTGGACAGGAACCATACCTCAGGAACCACATTCAGTCCAGGGGCTTTAGTTTCTGAGTACCGCAAAAAGGTTGTTGCGGTAAAAAAAAATTTCATTAGATATTTTTGCTTCTCTCATTATTTGTTGTCTGTCAACATTTCACAGACAACAAAGTTGTGTAAGTCGCTCTGGATAAGAGCGTCTGCTAAATGTCTGTAATGTAATGCAATTCTGGAACACTGTTCATAACTTGAATACAGCGACTATTGGGTTTCGTCCTTATCTCTTTGAACCCTTCAGTGCACAGAAAACTACATGTGATGCAAATTCACCGTCAAAGATGCACCACGTGGCTCACCTTTATCTGCCTTTCTGTCTTGAGTCAAGGGCTCATGTGACAGGTTCCTTCGGAGCCTTAGATTGGAGCGCGCTCAATATGATCACTATAGGCTACAGGAAGTAATCAACCATTCCCACAAGTGAAACCCTGCTCCACAAGCTCGCATGACGGCAGAGAACGCCCGTTAACTGTTCCATGAAAACCTTGTTACCCGCTTCCTGTAATGGCGTATCTGGGCTCTCTCTACCGTCACACTTTGCTGAAGTGAGAGGTTTTGTGGCCGTCTAGGGCCCCACTGTTAGGCGGACAATAACAAAACTGACGGAGCAGGCACGTCAGCGGAACAAGTTTTTTCCGGCATTAAAAGTGTCCACAGCCAAATGATGCACAGCAGCTAAACGTCATTAAAAGCCTCTGGAATCCCACAGCCCGAACGAAGCTCACCGAGGCAGTTTTCATGCAGTAGCGATGCGCTCTCAGCGTTGCCAAATGGGCGGAAATAAATATGTGCAGCGCAACGGAGAGGGAGACATCTCTTTTGATCAGCCAGGGAGGGGAATCGAGCACGTGTGACTTCCGATGTGTGTGCGGCGTTCAAAGCTATCGCCATGCGCGCACTCCGAGAGCCGACATATTAAAACCAACAGCTCTGACGCGGGAAAAATAAGCATGCCGCATCACCTGTGCCTAGCTAATGAGGCTGATGTCCGCATAGCAGCCCTGTCTTTTTGCTTTACCGTTTATTCTTCTGCAGACGGCTCTGTCATATACTATCATTAATTATGCAGATGTTTGTTATCCGTGTTTTTCCGTGTGATCATTTTTCTGCTTTCTGCTGTAGCATGAGAAATTGAATCACTCGTAAAGAGACTGAAATGTATAGCAGAGACTGTTGTGCTAAAGATGTTACGATTCATAAGTACCCTAAAGATAAAGGGGCTTGTTTCATTCATGCGTACATTCACATCTGATTCTAAAATGTGCGTAAGACCATTTTTACGCAAATTTCTGGATTTATCGAAATAAACGTGAGTGTACGGTACGATGAAATCTCACGACAGCTCTGGACTTTGCGTACTTTTTTCCAGTCAACGAACAGCGAGGGTGCAGTCGTGCAGCCCAATAATGAAAGCAGAACTTTTATTCAGTCCACAGGTGAAGAACAAATAGGTGCTCTTTGGAAAATGTATGTTTTATGTTATGTGAGCTTAAAAATCAGATTTCACCTTAAATGAATAGTCGGTGCTAAAAAGGGCAAAATAGCGTCCAAGTAATTCCATTTGTGAAAATATTAAAAGCCGTTAATGCATCTGAGCAATAGGCTATTTTAAAACGCACTTTACCTACGCATTGCGGCTCTAGACGTAAGTTGTGTAGCCTAATTGGCAAAAATAATATCTGAATAAGTTGATTTCAATAAGTTGATTAGTTGTTCATCACATAGCCTAAATGGAATGAAGCATGTGCCGGTTAAAAGGATTAAATCAGGAAATAACCTCGGTATAAGGATTTATTGGAGAATGCCATATGAAAATAATAATCACCAGTCATGTTGTATGAAAAATGCAAAGGATGGTGATCTACTTTTATTAGCCTAGAAGACCTAGCAAACGCTGCACCCAGGCGTCTTTGATCTCTCCATGGTAAGTGTAAAAAAGATACTGGCGTGGGCAAGCCGCTGTCGCCATCTTCTTACACCCTTCCCAGGGCCACTTTCCCAATGATATCCCCCATCTTCTCATCTGCAGGTGAGAGGTCCGGGAAGCCCTTTCCTCCACCTGTACTACCAGAACTTTCTTTTTATGAAGAGTTTTCTTCTTTTTTCTCTCAGCTGTAGTTTGTTATTCAGTGAAAGCGCGATTTACAGCCCCGCTTATCCTCTGCCATAGCGGCTTCTGAGCTAGGCTACACACCACTACTAACGCTCCCACGAAGGGCACGTTTATTTTCATGTTCATTGAGACCCATTTAAATTTTACCCTCACAGAAAAATTCTTCTTTGCTTTCCTGTTGCCCACCCTGGCCTATAATACTGGAGAAAACCGCATTGGCATGCGTTTTAAAGGAGGTGACCTTGCCAATTATGGTAGTAAATGGGCGTGTGAAAATATGGCAATGCATAATGATGTGCATGCGCTTCCTAATATAGGCCTATGATCAAGTCTGACTTATCAACCTACAAAAACATTTACATTCAGATTCGTGGTTTACGCAAGTTTAATGAGATTTTCATACACAAGGCTCCACTCAAATATACGCAAATTTTTATGACCATATTGATAAATGAGGCTCATTGTGATGTCGAGGTAACATTGACTTTTTATGTGTTTGGCACTGTGTACATTCTGAAGCAGAAATGTTACGATTCATTTATCATTATAAAACTCTTATTTAAATACAGTTAGTTTGCTTTTCAGCATACTTAGTTGTATTAGCGGAGGGATGTAAGGTAATTACCATTTGCATTTCCCATGGTGTGTGTGAGCATCGTTTACTGAGAAAAGGACAGAAAAAGGATCATACGTCTTCTGTCATTCAGATATAATAGGGGAATGGACCTGTTCATGATATGGCTGCATATCTCCTTCACAACACTGGCTTCTTTATCATCCCAAATGCAGTTTTGATTGCTTGCCTCATATGTTGCCACAAATCACATTTAATACTGATATCAAGAGCAGTACTAAAGTGTGTGTGAGTTGTATAATATTAGAATGGCTTTATGGAGTGACGGTCATTGCAGACCTCTCTCTCACACACACACATGTACACACGCGTACACAGCTTCTTGTCCGGTTTCTTAATGTACCATTCATTTGTTTTTAATTATTACTTGATTATTACTCCACTCTGGGTCCAGAGATGGCCCAGAGGAAGGTCATATTAGAATGTGCTGAATACAGAACGGGTCATTCATAGGGCAATTACATTTTTTATACATCTAGTT
Source organism: Ilyophis sp. 1 JC-2022 (assembly GCA_022702515.1). Lineage (NCBI taxonomy): Eukaryota > Metazoa > Chordata > Actinopteri > Anguilliformes > Synaphobranchidae > Ilyophis > Ilyophis sp. 1 JC-2022. The sequence continues at coordinate 55,947,384 of CM040404.1, forward strand.
TATTCTGATAGGAAACTGCCATTATACTTACCTATTAATCAGTATAATTGTGATATAAATAGCAATTAATAAAAGTTTCATTAATTTAATTTAATTTAAACTTTCTCGAAATTGCTTTGTAAATTGTTTTCATATGGGATGATTTGGAGGTAAATTACTTGTTTGGTCTATATTGGTAACATGATCCTTTGTTAAATAGATATGCTTGACAACACATACAGTGCCCTCCGCTATTATTGGCACCCCTGGTAAAGATGAGTAAAAAGGGTTATAAATAATTTGGTGAATTAGCTTAATGTCACACTGAAAAAATGAGATAAAACCTTTAATTTAAGTAAATTTATTATGAGAAAAAAAATCCCTCATCAAAAAATTATTCTTTTTAACAAAACCATGCATGCCACAATTATTGGCACCCCTGCATTTATATATAAAATAAAGCAATCATTTTTAATATTTGGTCGCATATCCTTTGCATGCCATGACTTCCTGATGTTTGTGACCCAACAACATCAAAAGATATCTCTTGATATCTTATTTTCTGGTACTCTTACAAGCGATACTATAACATCTCTGCATTTGAATGGATCTCTATGGGAATTGGGGGGTGGGACTAGATTTAGCTGTAAATTACACTGGAACAGTATGGAACACATGGTTAACTAAATGGCTCTAAGTCATCCAGGGTCTCACGTATCAAACAAGCCTCAAAAGATATGCAGTAGATATGGATGGATCACTTTAAGGGTTGTTTCTCCTGACAAAGTTTCCTATTGAACACTATGAAAAAATAAGTCAGGAGAAGAAACCCTTCAAGTTATTGTTGTAAGAGTACCAGAAAAAAAGATATCAAGAGTTTTTTGATGTTGTTGGGTCACAGACATCAGTAAGTCATGGCATGCAAAGGATATGCGACCAAATATAAAAAATTACTTTATTCTATATAAATGCAGGGGTGCCAATAATTGTGGCACATGTGGTTTTGTTGAAAATAATTATTTCTTGATGAGGGATTTTTTTTTTCCTCATAATAAATTTACATAAAGATAGGATTTTTTCCAATGTTTCAGTGTGACATCAAGCTAATTCACCAAACGGTGAATTTTTTATAACTCTCTGATCTTTACCAGGGGTGCCAATAATAGTGGAGGGCACTGTATATTGTAATTAAGGCATAGCTGACTAACTAAGCAGAGTAAATCATTAAAGACAATATATTTGAATCAAAGAAACGTGATGATTGCTTGCAAATCATCTGAATCCTTTCAACTTTATTTTCTTGCATTTTTTTGTACTTTTTTCATTAGTCGATACATAAAGCACTAAGGGCCGATTTACTGAGGAAACTTTTTAGCACGGGCTAAACCCTTAACATAACAAATGATTGGTCAGGGTTTTCCTTTTGCACCAATCATTGATTGTGTTATTAGTTTTGCGTGTGCTAAAGGTTTTTGCACCCACTGCAGGTCTTAGTAAATCAGGCCCTAAATGAACTCCACACTGACTCCATGTAGATATGTGTTGCTGTGTGAGATACTCACTCTTTGTACTCTTAAAGTGACACAAACAAAATCAAATTGTATATATGCCTTAAACCAAGAAAAAAGATTACTTTTTAGAGTGAATTTTTCACCATGTAAACATCATTGCTGCATAGCCTGTTGGGGAACCCTATATACCCATTTTAAGTTTTTTTTTCCCGTTTTAAAAACCATTCTCAAATTAGAATGGGCATTTCTCACTGTGGGCCGTCCCACTGACCTAACTTTCTTTCAGAATTCAGGAGGGCTCTGGAATGCGAAACCTCAAAATTGCATCCGGCTGCCGCAATCCACCAGCTGAGCTGGCCAAAGCAGTTTCCTAATGCATGAAATGCTGAAAACCACCTTCCCTCGGTGACACTCTAGTCATTATGACTGCCTGGGCAAGACTGCTTGCCATAGAAAACTGGCATGGCGACAATTCGATCTGAACCACTGCTGAACCACTTTCGAGAGCAAAGCGCTTAAGCATTAAGTACCACCAGGATCTCCACAGAGTTTGAGTTCTTCCCATAAGCATATGCAGGATCTTTATTTCCCCACTTATGCCATACTGAATATGTTATATAAATTGTATATATTATTTAAATGGTATAAGTTGAATTACATTCCGATAACCGCACATGTCACAAGCATTCACAGTGGATTTGAATTTTTCTCAAGCTCTGGAGGAGCATCCCGCACGTTATCGCCTCCGGCAGTTTGTCATCTGAAATATCCGAAGCGTTCCCAAAACTCACTTTGGTTCAGTCAAGAGCAGAATGATTTTGAGCATCTGCTCGCAATCCTGCAGGAGGACTGATTCTATCCAGCTTTCCAGAACCTTCTCCCTGGGCTCTGCCTGTTTCAGCGGTAGAGGAAGAAAATCGTATCATGTTTTTAGGAACCGGCGCAGAGTCCCATCATAATACAGACATTCATCGCATTATCCGCAGGTCTGAACGGCACATTAGTGCTGATTAACACCCATCGGCTCTGCAAATCCTGTGACACCTGTTTGAATGCCCCTCCATATGTTCCTCACAGTTTATGTAACCATGAAGTAAATCCGGGGAAACAAAGATAACACAACAAATAGCCGTAAGTAAGCTCGGCCAGGGGGGGGATGCAGTAGTTAATCACAAACGCTACAGCTTTGTCTTTCCACCGATCAAAACAAATCGCATTTCCTGGTATGGGAGCAGTTATCCGCTGTTTTATTGCTGCTGTCTTCTCAGTGTATCGCTGGTACCCAGTCAGAGTGTCTGACTGCAGCTGGTATCTATGTCATGTTTCTGGCTCGTAGCGGATGCCCTGTAGGGACGTGTGGTCAGTGTGCGTGTGCATGCATTGTAAGCACTGCCAACCTTGTGAAAGTCCAGCAAAAGCAATGTTCATTAACTTTTATTTTCACACTGTTCTTGGTGATACAAATACAAGTAATGTACAATGAGACGTGTGGAAGGCACCGAATATGACCTCACTAATACCTTGTGGCATTATAGTGTGTTTGGTGGTTCTTACGGTATATTGTCTCTCAAGTGTCTAGTGGGTACTTTATATGAGTATGTAGCTCATATCTATAGTGCCTTGAATGTGCTGTGGGTATCTTGTTAGCAGGTGCATTATTGTCCCTCTGGTGTATAGTTGGTAACTCTTTTTTATTTTGATGGGTACCTGCTTTCTTTCATGTCTCTCTCATATACACGTATAGTGGGCACTTTGCTATATGATAGTGTGGAAACAGTATTTGTGCACTCGCTTTGGACTGTATTGTGTATTGTGTAGCAAGCAACCATGCTGTATTTGAGTGTGTTGCTTTCAACTGGTCTTTCTGTTCCGTAACAGGTAGCCATGCTGTGTTTGAGTGTGTTGCTTTCAACTGGTCTTTCTGTTCCGTAACAGGTAGCCATGCTGTGTTTGAGTGTGTTGCTTTCAACTGGTCTTTCTGTTCCGTAACAGGTAGCCATGCTGTGTTTGAGTGTGTTGCTTTCAGCTGGTCTTTCTGTTCCGTAACAGGTAGCCATGCTATGTTTGGGCTTGAAGCTGATATCAGTGTCATCTCTCTATAACATTTTCTGGTCATTAGCATTTTTCCAATCCTTGCAGAGGAGTACAATGGCAAGGCACAGCCTGCGCCTCCCCTTCCATCGCAGCAGGTGGCTTCTGCCAAGGTTATTATTACTTCCTGTCTTTCTCAGTTCAAAATCCCATGAGCTAATCTTCAAAACTTACCTCTTGGGAAAGTGCTCATCGGCTTCAAATGGCGGTAGTCTCATTTTCCCTCTGCTATTTCCCCTTCCGTTTTTTTCCAGTTCTCTTAAAGGTTCCCCTCAAATAAGACCCATCTATTTATAGAGCACATCAGGCCAGACCTCACCTTATCTTTTGCCCGCTAGTTGTACAGACTTTGAAGGCAGAAACCAATCAGTAGCTGTTTTCAGTTTCCCTCCGGGATGTCCAAGGCCTCGGTATCGCGGTGGTGATTTAGACGTTAACCCGCGGTCACCTCGCTGAACCGCTTGTCGCACAGTTGACGGAAAGGAGCTCACCTGAGCCCTCACCTACTGGCCGTCGTCAGTCTCTGAGGAGATTAATATAAGTCTATGTTCCAAATTCAATTTGTGTTTTTTCCCCCCCGCAAAAACATGTAGGGCTTCATTTACTAACACCTTTAGCATATGCACCTTTTAGCACACACATGACCAATAACATGACCAATGATTGGTCATGGTATTTGTTTTGCACCAATCATTGGTTGTGTTATTAGTTTTGTGTGCGCTAATAGGTTTTGCACACGCTAAATGTCTTAGGAAATCAGGGCCGTAGTTTCTGAAACTTCCAGAGCAACTATTTGGTTCAAGAAGCCGAGAACTTACAAAACATCTTTACACCCTCACATACATTCCCAGAATTTCATTTTCGAAATGCTCATTGCTCATTGCTCAAGCTAATGACTCGTATAATGAAGAAGCATTCATGTCAAAATCCATAATTTCTTATATTTTCTAAATATATTGATATAATATATAATAATGTGTTATGTGTATGTGCAAAATGTTACCTTAAAGGTTGAGAACAAGGCAAGTGAAGCACATAATATGTTGGGGCTATATCCTTCTTACAACTGTTCATGACGCAACTAAAATAGGCAGAATTGAGCTCTTGGAGGAAATCAATAAGAGGACATTTTCGGAAGATGGAAATCTTTTGGAAGCAATGAAATATTAACAGTTGACTAATGGCACATCTGCACACTGCAACAAAATGTATCTGCAGCCTGTCCGGTTATGAGTTACGTGTGGAGAAAACGTGTCTCTGCCAAAAACGTCCTGCATCCTCCACCGTGACTTCGAGCAAGGCCGCGAAACAGCCCCACTTTCAGTCGTTTGCGGCTGAGGGAGAGGCTCAGCTCTAATGTCACACTGTGGATGAGAAAAAAGTTTTTTTTTTTTTTTTTGCCATAAAGTTAATCGTTCATGCATATTATACAGCAGAATTTGACAAATTATAGATTGTGTCAGTCATTTTAAGCTCTATAAAGAAAGACAATGAATGTTTCAAAATAAGTCCTTGAAAAACTGCATATAGAGGTCTGTGTACTACATATTTTTTGACTGCAGTCACCCTTTAAACTCTAATTAGAGGTAGATGTTAAATGATAATAACCAGATCAAGCACTCACAGAAAGGTCCCATGCAGGTGCTGTTTGAAAGGCCCATATGATGATTAGAGGGAAGAAGTCATTGTGCCTCATTGGAATGCCTGTTTATGTCGAAAGTGATGGCTGTTCTTTTTACCACGGGGCAAGTCCACGATGAAACAGAATAAAAGCCTTACATTGCTGTGGGAACTGGTGTATAATGGCAGCATGTCTAACGGTGAGGTCTCGTGTTGGGCGGTTCTGCCCCACAGCATCAGACGATTCAGGCGCTTTAAAATGTTCATCGGTTGAGCCAATGAGCTTCTTTCAAAGCCATTTTTTTTCAGATGAAACCGCAGTTTTCAAACCGCAACTTGACAATGCATGTGAGTGTTTATTTGTGTGCGTGTGTGTGTGTGTGTGTGTGTGTGTGTGTGTGTGTGTGTGTGTGTGCGTGCGTGCGTGCATTTGTGCGTGTCCATGCCTGCAAGAGATCCCAGGGAAGAGTAATTTATAGTATTTCTACTATTCCGAAACCAGTACATCCCAGAAACAATCGTGTCAGAGCGGTGAATCAGAACCACTGCAATGCGGTGTTTAGGCAAGGGGACGCGCATTTCAGGACAACATCGGACGGCGTAAAACAGATGGCAGACAATGACTTTGTGCCATTAGTAAAGATGCACTGTGTTCTCCAGGACATTATGTCAGTCTTAATTGCTTTTGTTTAAGTAAAATACAACAACAACAAAAAATAGCACTAGCGTCTTCCTTCTCCAAGTACACTTTCACTTAATTCTAGCTCCTAGAAACTTTGCCTCAGCCATCTGCTTGATTTGTCTTCATTGTTTAAGAAGCCAGCCCTTTTCCATCTGAGGTTCTCTTATGCATCTGGGCTTGTTTCCTATAGACTAGGTGTCTGAAGATAGCAAACTCATGCAGAGCTCTGAGTGCTCATTCTCTGAGTGAGCAACACATTGCCGCCTGTTTGATTACGCCAAAACCAGCACCTAGGGAGGTTCTATGCGGTCATAACACCCAGGGAAAGAATTCCCTCAGACAATATAAGTAGTTATGAATCAACATTGCACGGGCTATTACCTTGATGGGCCCGATCTAACCTTTTCCCCAGAGTTCCTTCTCAAGCGCTCATTGCTTTTTTTCCCTGGGAACTTTGAGGGCAATTTCGAGTTCCATTTAGATATTCATGTTAAACGATAATTGTAAACTAAACTGTGATTTTTACTTTTCTGGACAGCGTCCCGCGATGCCTTTTAAATGCGGCCCATTTAGCTGGGAGGGGGGAGGACGGAAACGTCAGGAAGCAGGCCCCGAGGAAGGTGGCATTCGCTGAACTGTTTGACAAACATGCTCAGACACATTTCTCAAAGCAGGGCCAGTTAGGAGCGCTATTCAATTAAATCTACAATTTACAGCTTCATTAGCCGAGGTAATTAAAAAACGCAAGGAACAATAAATGGTAGATGACGTTGATTCCTGCATGTATGTTTTTTTTTTCCACACAAAAAAGGCTGAAGGAAAAGCGGGGACGATTACTTCCACTGGTGTGATCCATCAGTATTCCAACTGTTTTGACACAATTCACCTTTTCCCAGAAGTTAACAACGAGGAGCTAATCGAGCTGTTTGTTTACATATCACTTGCCACCTTTCCTGTAAACGGGTGGATGGATGTTCAGCACTGGAGGAACACAGATGGTTCCCTATCGGTTTTCCACGGATAGGGAAACGGCAAACGTTTAACGTGGAGTACGTGCGCCATTGAGACAATTCCACAAATATCTCCTTTTCAGCCTCACATTGGCTATAATTTGGTTCTTTCCCGCGATGCAGCCCAGTTGATTCCCACATCGCTACCAAAACCGAACGCTCCACCCCGCTCTCCCTCAGGGACGATTTCCCATTAAGCCTTCAAAGGGGGCCGGGGCTGCCGTGAACTCTGACCTCCCCACCTCATTTGACCATTGGCGGAGAGGCCTGAGGGTACGCGGACGGGATCACTGAGTGCGAGACGAGCACACGCTCATTAGTGTCTTCACCATGATGGAAAGCGTGGCTGCACAACTCAGTGGCAAGGTGGGGCATGAGAATCTGCATGCCGGAGTCATGTGGAACAGAGGTGTTCAAGTGCAGGAGGAAAATAAGCACTAAATCTGGCTCCTTATTGTGTTGTCATGGTTGTTCAAATGGCACAACATAATTTCATTGACATTCATAGTATTTACCAAGGAGACATGGGAATGTTAATCTCAATTACACAGAACATTGGGGTGATGGCCAAGACTACTGACGGATAAAGAGAGAGTAGAAAAGCTTACTTTTGGGCGATGTGTCTCTATTCACATATTAAGACAAAGACGAAGATGGTGCGAGTGTATGTGAGAGAATGGAAGAGCGAGAGATGGAGGGCGTGACATTGAGCTACTGGTAGTCTTTTGCCAGTGTGTCACAGATGAGTCATTCACCCTGCCTTTTCTGATCTGAGGCACTAAGAATCCTACACCTTATGAGGATGACACATCTATATGGTGGTTCTATGGGCAAACGGAAACTCAGGAAAAGTTATTTCTTGGACTCACTTGGCAGCTTGTAACGCCATTAGCTTGGTGCGTGCTTAGTACCCGTCTTCACAAATTAATTTAATTTCTTCATTTTTTATAACCACTAGGGTTATATTTCCCTCCTTCTATTCGATGTTGTCTTGGAGCCTTCCTCTGGTAGACCAAGTAAAATCATTTGGCACAATAAAAAGGGGGAAAAGCAAGTCTATGCAACTCTGTTAACATTGACACAAGCTACATAGATATGATACCATTCAAAGTAGTATACCATCTAGGACTGAATGTACCCAGAAATCCATAGCTCAGATTCAAAATTAACTACAGCAAGATTACAAAGTTAAAAGTTAAGAAAATACAGAAAGCTGGAGAGTATTACCTTTGTCCATGTTAGAGCACATCAATGGTATAGAGAAGGTCTCTCTCTCTCTACCTTTTCCAGAATCTCCCAATTTTTCTTACTGCCAAAATTATGAATTAAATTAGACTCAATAATTGTGTCAGGTGCATCACATCTCTCAAGACCCCCTGAAGAATGCTGGGGGTCGAGGTTTCCCCCATTTTAAATATATCACTAGTGGGCTGCAAATTCAAGGGCTCCTCTATACTGGCGTGGTGGTATTCCAGGACGGACAGGACTACAAGTAGCTCCTTCATGGCCAGATATGGAGGTCAGTGTCACCACAAATTCCGCTCTCTCTGCCTCCAAGCAAACTGAGAAGCAGCAACTTAAATCTGAGAAAGTCTCAGGATACTAAACCAGGTTAGTAGTGTTTTAAAATCACATGACCATTAAACAATATATCTCAAGACTGCAAGGTTTGTCAAAATGTTGATATGGACCGTTGTGTATGATCGTAAATAACCTTTTAACAGGGCTTAACGTGCTAAATACCGAACTTCTCCTTTAACATGTCCCAATATGCTTTAGCCACTGCTTTGCTCCGTCCTGAGCCGATAAGGTTTTTGAAGGAGGGGGGATTGATCACCGTAGAAAACTTTGTATATAGGCAAATGATGAGCATTTTTTTATCTAAAAGAAAAAGTGTATGTCCCCCATTCATATTTCTTTCAGTATTTACAAGTCAGTCACTATATCAAAGAGAAAATGTGGAAATTAATCTTTAAACTCTCCTACGGCGTACTCTCCAGGCTCAAGGCACCTCCTTTTCAATTAAATGCTCTCAGGTATCCTCTGGCCATCTCTTAGAGGCCTGGGGCGGAGAGTTATATATTGAAATTTCAAATGATACTTGAGGAGCGGGTCTGTCCAGAGTCAAATCCTGCTCTATCAATGTTAGATATCAGTTAATGTGATGTAAAGTCATGCGCAGACTCCATTACTCTAAAAGCAAACTGCATATAATCCGCCCATCAGTTTACCGATGGCAGGACAGGAGTAGGGCCTCAGAGGGCTCAGCGATGCATTGTTTTTTAGCTTTGTCACATGCTGTGCCGTTTCCGAATTTAAATATTCCCACTGGTGTTCTAAGGTGTATAAGAAACAGATCAATCGTGAATCTGAACTGGCTCTTTTTTGATGCACATAAAAGCTCCATTCTTTATAAGCTTAACTTACATTTTGTAATATTCCATTTTTTTGAGCCTTCCAGAAGTAGCACTTTTGCTAGCAGTTGTCAACTATGGACAGGTTATCATTATACTGCTTCTTTCAGAATGTCGACAGAGAAAATACATTTTAAAAAATCATGTTCTAATGATAATATGATGGGGTTTTTTTCATTATTAATGATCAACTTATTAAACAATTTCTAGTTAAATGAGAGCCTGTTTAAAAAAACGGAAAAACTTTATTAATATTTGTGTAATATTACTTCGCTTTCAAAGTTATGAACATTTCAGAGTTCTATACATGGTTCTACAGAAGTATGAAATAAGGGCTAGGTACACGCAAACGTACACACAAACACACAGCCAAAGGGAGAGAGATGTAATCTGCCAACTTAGCTACACTGTTATGATTTTAACTGTTTAATTGCTACCAAAAATAATATTTGCAGACGACAGCAAGTCTTGTAAGGAGTGTTCATAAACTCAGCAATACCAAGTCGTTTTGGCCAAAAACTTTTTATAACCTGGCATGTATTTGGAGGGCACTGTAGGTTGGCCGACACAATGTGCTCACCAAGTTGAATTACTGATCCCGATGGTATAATAAACACATGTGAAGAATGTGCACGGAATTGATAAATTAAGATAAATAAACCCATAGACCAAGCAAAGTGCTTCCTCCATTGCAGTGTCATGATTATTGGTTCGTGATACACAGTGCACTCAGCACAGTTGTTGGGGAGAGACTTCAGCTTTTTCAGCTTGAGGTTTGACAAGTATAAAATCCATCCACCCGACAGTGTGCATTTAGAGAGTTCATTTAGTTACTCTCCAGAGACAGGAAGTTGCATTTTTCTATTCTCACAGATTTAATTGAGGACGGGCTTCCTCCGTCACACTGGAGCAATGTTACGTTGCAAACGTTACACTGATAATATGTAAAGATGTAAATGACGTAAAGGTTGAAGTCGTTCTGAAACGACTAATTAAAAGATGTATTTGACTATGCTGGCTGTGTGATTATCTACATGCAAATTATTCTCATGGATCTCAAAACCATAGTTAGGTATCTTAGTTTCTTCTCAACACTATGTCCAGCAAGTCTCAGTGCACTAAATATGGTTATTTAAAAAATCTAAATGAATGAGCCTCCAGGAGCTGGGGTTCAAAACCTTGCTTTAGTAGACTATTGCATCTCTGATAATTAGAACATGCATTTTCATTACGTGCAATGCTAGTCCATTACAATGGGTTGTGTTAATTGTCCAAATTGAATAGAGTGAGGTAATTGCTTGTACTGAAGTGGCTCACAGACAGGGTCTAATAGGAGTCAACAGCGAGCGGGGAAAAAAAAAAAGGTTACCATGCGCTCCGTGAGATTTGTGAATACAGATTATTTGTGTGTGGAGGTTTAATCATCCAAGAAATCCTTTCACAATTGGTCCATTGTCTTCTGCAGAAATAGAACACCCTTGCTGTCCCTTGTCCCCTGTTTTCTCTCTTCTATGCTGTTGTAATGTTTATATGTATATGGGATACATTTTATGTATATAAAAAAATCATGTAAATATGCAATTAATTTTATGTATGAGATCCAACATTAAGATAATGATGATGATGATGTCGATGACAACAATGAAAATGATTCATGTTCTTATCATTATCATAAGATATTATGCAATGATATGTTATGATAATGATAAAAAAATAATCATCTTCATCATCATAATGTCTATGTCATAGTGAAATCTATTTTACTATGTACTTGCATTATGTCTTTCCGTTTAGTATAGCACTTATGAATCACAATCATGTTTATTGCAGCAGTGTTTATTTTTTTTTTTTTACAATTATACTTTCTTTCAATTTCTGGTGTTCATATAACCTTGTAAGCATTACATTATAAGTCACTATTGATAAGAGAATCTGTTGAATAAAATCACCATTATTATCAGCAACATCATCGTCCCAGGGACAGAAAACGAATATATAGAATATATATATATATATTTTTTACATGCGTATTTCTCTTCAGGGCATGTTCATAGGTGACAGGAGGTTAATTAAAAAATAATTCATTGATTACCCATGACTGACAACAACAATAAGAGACACTGTTCAAATATTGCTTTTTTGCACATTGGCATTGATTGTTGAATGCTAATTCTCTGATGGACTGTGTATAGTTCAACACAGAGGCATGTAGGAAACACCGACCAAAGGCATTCAGAGATGATCAATGTCACGGCAGCATTCTTCTCACGCATTCCCATCAGGTGAAATGTTAAGCTTCTCAGAATTTCTATTCATAATACATCATTTCTTTCTTTTCTCACTCAAAGAAGATGCAACTGTGAGCTCATAATAATTTAATTACATCAACATTGGTCACCGGTGAAACTGGGGCTGTAATTAAGTGTGATTTGATTTGGAATTGTGCATGAATTAGTAATGAATTCATTAAAAAGCACTTGGGATCTTGTCCTCCTGTGGTAACACCAATTCAAAACTGCAGTGTGCCTTCAGAGTCCTGGCATTCGCAGGTATATGAGTTGAACTTTTCATCGGTTTAATTTAATTTGATTTTCAGAATTTTACAATTTACAAGTGCAATATCCATCTTAAATATGTACCGTATATGTAAATAGGCATATCCAAAAAAAGTGAACGTGTTTATAATTGGTATATTTGATTAAGTGACAGGACAGCCTCCTGACAATCCCATTCCAACAGTGTTCGAGTTATGGGGAAAGGTCATTTTCCTATGAAATTGAAATGTCAATCAGAAAACTGCTATAAGATGTCACTGTGCATGTTGCAGAAAGGTGGGGGATGAGAAGATAGTTTCTCAAATTACATTTTTGAAGTGCTATTTTTTCCCTGTAACTTTATAAATAAGATCAATCTTACGTTAATGTAACTTACATGCATTATTCATGCGATTGTTTTTTGTTAAAACAAACATTTTCCTGTAATATTCTAGAATCTATAAAAATGATCGGATGAACATTATGTTTCTATAAAATAAAATGGAAAAACTTATAAAAGTCTAACACCAAATACGTATTTGGCATTTAGGCCTTGATCCAATAAGCATTTGTCCTTAACTTTAACTCAAAATGAAATGTTTTCTTCCTCACAAACACAGTTTTCCAAGTCAACCATAGACATGAATGAAATCATGGTGCTTTTTTATTTTATTATTTTCCTGTATTTGTAAGTCAAATGTTTAGGACAAATGTTGATTGAATCCAGGCCCTGAGTTGAATCCTTCATCATTCGGCTACTGAAGCAGTTTCTCTAAATGTTTTATTTAAATTATTTTTGTATATTTTATGCAAATGTGGGCGATTCCTGCTCTCTCTCCCTCTCACACACACACTCTCTCACTCACTCACTCTTTCTCTCTCTCTCTCTCACTCACTCACTCACTCTCTCGCTCACTCTCTCACTCACACACTCTCACTCACTCTCTCTCTCTGTAAAAGTGTGCTGGCATCACTGCTGGGTTGGATTCCTGCTCTCTCTCCCTCTCCCTCTCTCACTCTCTCACTCACTCTCTCACTCTTTCACTCTTTCACTCACTCTCTCACACACACACACACACTCTCTCTCACTCTCTCTCTCTCTGTAAAAGTGTGCTGGCATCACTGGGTTGGAGTTGTGGTCTGGCTGTTTTGTGAGGATTATTGGACTAAAAGCAGACAATGAGTTGGCCAATCAGCCCATTTGGAGTGTTTGGCTGTACTTATACTGGCTGTTCCTGCTTTGGTGAGAGGGAAAGAGGGAGAGATCCACTCCTTCAGGTTCTAACACTGCAAAAATACAAATGTCTGTCTTAACAACTGTTTCTTGTTTCCTCAAGTGGAAAATATTAGTTTATTTTAAGTTACTTTTTACTTGACAAGTGAAATAATTTTACCCCACTGGCAAATCTTGAAATGAGTAAAAATATCTCTCTCCACTGGCAGATAGTTTGTTTTATTTAGCAGAAAAGTAACAGAAATAAGATTCTAAAGTCTAAATATGGGACACAAATGCTTGTTAAGATTGTTTTTTTTGCAGTGTAGCAGGATCAAAAAGAAAAGCAATAATAATAGTGAGACTACATAATCACAATACAGGTGTAGCACACAGCCATAAATGCACTAGAAAACTGGCAGATGCCCGTTGAAAAGAGTCAAATAATTGCTCACATTGACATAATCATTCTTGGCAATCCATAATATTATCAAAAATCAACCAATGTGTATTATAATAGTCAACATGAGTGCAATAATGCTGGACACTAATGCCATTTCCTTTCATGGGATTAATGTGGTCACAATTCATAGCCGTTTCATAGTCATTTTTACAAGAACAGTAATTATTGCAGCAATAAACATATTGTCAAGTAAATAAAGCCTTTGAATATATGTGCAAAATGTCTATGGAGAAGAATGAGCATACCCTTCTATACACTGGTTTTCAAAATCAATAACTGCTGAAAAGGTGAGGCAGAAGTGTATGACATCATTACAATCTCAGATTTTTTTTCATTTGTTGTGATGCTCGGGGGTTTTTACAGTCCACACCACCCCCCCCCCACCCCCCACCCCCAACTTTTCTATTTGATTAAGATGTTGGATTACCGATGGCTAAAGCCCCAGATGCACTCACTGTTGCTTGCATGACCACCAGCCTGATGTACGGAGACCATTGTCAGAATGAAACTCGTCACGTGTCCCTTCTCTTACCTGGTTCTGGCTCAAATTAAACATGATGTGAAAGGCTTTTGTTGTCGATGCAGCACTGTATACGGAGTGGCTGGATCCTGTGCATCTTTTCCCGTAATCCCGGTGATTCTAATGCAAAGTGACTTTCCCAAGGTTTCCCAGGTCCTTGTATTAAGTTAGCAGGTATATATGTGATTATTCCTATGTAGCCTATTTCCTGATTAAAATTCAACCGTGCCCTTGTGTAACTGTTCAAAAGATTTAAAAAATAGCTTGGTGACCCGGGTTTTCTTGTTGCTTTGTGAATGGTGGCGAAAACGTCAAACGTTTCCAACAAGGTTTGGCTGTGATATCCTTGCATGGCTCCTGTAAACATAATTGCAAGGCACTGTGATTTTTCTCTTTCATCCAGACAAATCAATGTTGTACATAGAGGAAATGGACACCCTACTGACTGAGTCCCACCGTACTGACTGAGTCCCTCCCTCCAGGTCACGGTCAGCATGCAGTGAATGTCTGTGATGTTCTGAGTCATCACTGGAACTAGAGACTGAGTCCCTCCCTCCAGGTCACGGTCAGCATGCAGTGAATGTCTGTGATGTACTGAGTCATCACTGGAACTAGAGACTGAGTCCCTCCCTCCAGGTCACGGTCAGCATGCAGTGGCTGTCTGTGATGTTCTGAGTCATCACTGGAACTAGAGACTGAGTCCCTCCCTCCCTCCAGGTCACGGTCAGCATGCAGTGAATGTCTGTGATGTTCTGAGTCATCACTGGAACTAGAGGCTGAGTCCCTCACTCCAGGTCACGGTCAGCATGCAGTGGTTGTCTGTGATGTTCTGAGTCATCACTGGAACTAGAGACTGAGTCCCTCCCTCCCCCCAGGTCACGGTCAGCATGCAGTGAATGTCTGTGATGTACTGAGTCATCACTGGAACTAGAGACTGAGTCCCTCCCTCCAGGTCACGGTCAGCATGCAGTGGCTGTCTGTGATGTTCTGAGTCATCACTGGAACTAGAGGCTGAGTCCCTCCCCCCAGGTCACGGTCAGCATGCAGTGGCTGTCTGTGATGTTCTGAGTCATCACTGGAACTAGAGACTGAGTCCCTCCCTCCCCCCAGGTCACGGTCAGCATGCAGTGAATGTCTGTGATGTTCTGAGTCATCACTGGAACTAGAGGCTGAGTCCCTCCCCCCAGGTCACGGTCAGCATGCAGTGAATGTCTGTGATGTTCTGAGTCATCGCTGGAACTAGAGACTGAGTCCCTCCCTCCAGGTCACGGTCAGCATGCAGTGAATGTCTGTGATGTTCTGAGTCATCACTGGAACTAGAGACTGAGTCCCTCCCTCCCCCCAGGTCACGGTCAGCATGCAGTGAATGTCTGTGATGTTCTGAGTCATCGCTGGAACAAGAGGCTGAGTCCCTCCCTCCAGGTCACGGTCAGCATGCAGTGAATGTCTGTGATGTTCTGAGTCATCACTGGAACTAGAGGCTGAGTCCCTCCCTCCAGGTCACGGTCAGCAGGCAGTGGCTGTCTGTGATGTTCTGAGTCATCACTGGAACTAGAGACTGAGTCCCTCCCTCCCCCCAGGTCACGGTCAGCATGCAGTGAATGTCTGTGATGTTCTGAGTCATCGCTGGAACTAGAGACTGAGTCCCTCCCTCCAGGTCACGGTCAGCATGCAGTGAATGTCTGTGATGTTCTGAGTCATCGCTGGAACTAGAGACTGAGTCCCTCCCTCCCCCCAGGTCACGGTCAGCATGCAGTGAATGTCTGTGATGTTCTGAGTCATCGCTGGAACTAGAGGCTGAGTCCCTCCCTCCAGGTCACGGTCAGCATGCAGTGAATGTCTGTGATGTTCTGAGTCATCACTGGAACTAGAGGCTGAGTCCCTCCCTCCAGGTCACGGTCAGCATGCAGTGGCTGTCTGTGATGTTCTGAGTCATCACTGGAACTAGAGACTGAGTCCCTCCCTCCCCCCAGGTCACGGTCAGCATGCAGTGAATGTCTGTGATGTTCTGAGTCATCACTGGAACTAGAGGCTGAGTCCCTCCCCCCAGGTCACGGTCAGCATGCAGTGAATGTCTGTGATGTTCTGAGTCATCGCTGGAACTAGAGACTGAGTCCCTCCCTCCAGGTCACGGTCAGCATGCAGTGAATGTCTGTGATGTTCTGAGTCATCACTGGAACTAGAGACTGAGTCCCTCCCTCCCCCCAGGTCACGGTCAGCATGCAGTGAATGTCTGTGATGTTCTGAGTCATCACTGGAACTAGAGGCTGAGTCCCTCCCTCCAGGTCATGGTCAGCATACAGTGGCTGTCTGTGATGTTCTGAGTCATCACTGGAACTAGAGACTGAGTCCCTCCCTCCCTCCAGGTCACGGTCAGCATGCAGTGAATGTCTGTGATGTTCTGAGTCATCACTGGAACTAGAGGCTGAGTCCCTCCCTCCAGGTCACGGTCAGCATGCAGTGGCTGTCTGTGATGTTCTGAGTCATCACTGGAACTAGAGACTGAGTCCCTCCCTCCCTCCAGGTCACGGTCAGCATGCAGTGAATGTCTGTGATGTTCTGAGTCATCACTGGAACTAGAGGCTGAGTCCCTCCCCCCAGGTCACGGTCAGCATGCAGTGAATGTCTGTGATGTTCTGAGTCATCGCTGGAACTAGAGACTGAGTCCCTCCCTCCAGGTCACGGTCAGCATGCAGTGAATGTCTGTGATGTTCTGAGTCATCACTGGAACTAGAGGCTGAGTCCCTCCCTCCAGGTCACGGTCAGCATGCAGTGGCTGTCTGTGATGTTCTGAGTCATCACTGGAACTAGAGAGGCCAGTCTGCCCTCCACATTGTAGTAAAAGTACATAAGCCGCTGCTTAGGCGGGGAAAAAAATTGCGCCACTGC
This sequence comes from Ilyophis sp. 1 JC-2022, assembly GCA_022702515.1. Classification (NCBI taxonomy): domain Eukaryota; kingdom Metazoa; phylum Chordata; class Actinopteri; order Anguilliformes; family Synaphobranchidae; genus Ilyophis; species Ilyophis sp. 1 JC-2022. Next base: position 55,964,310 of record CM040404.1, read on the forward strand.
TAATGACGGCACCCTGGAAAAGCCAGAATGACGGATCCCACATATACAGAGCCGCACTTCGAGGATGAATAAGTGGATGTGGCTGGTCGGGGAATGTTCACGTATCTCATTGTGGTGCCTGCCCCAGGACCCTGGCAGCCCGGGGGCTCATTTGGAGAGGAAGGATGACCATAACATGACGACGCAAGTGCTCCCGACGCCGCCGCCGGTGGATCCATGGTGCCAAGGGGAGATATAACTCAGCCCAATCTCTTGCATGCAGAAAAGAGCTTTGCAGGTAAAGCCAGAGTGTACAAATCCAGCCGTCTGCAAACAAAAGGAAAGGAAAGGCTAGTTTAAAACCAACCTTTGCCTTGTTGAGGGAACCCCTGATGATTTAAACCATACGTTAAAATCTTGGCTTTTTAAAAGTCTGAATAACAAAAAAACATTTAATAAAGAAGATATTCCAAGCACCTTTACTAGTGGCAAATTACTTTGTTTTCCACTTTTTTCTCCCAGATTTTGAATGCCCAGCCCGATCCCACATTGCTCCAACGTCAATTTGGGCAGACATGTATGTCCTCAAAAATGTGCAGTAAGCTGCCGCTAATTTGAAATCTGCAATCTGCCAGCTGAACTGCACAGTCACTGCACTGGAGGTTTGAGCAAATAACAGTGGGCGTAGGCAGACTCGCTAGCTGACTTTATGAATAAGGATTGTATGCATCTCTTTTAAGCTGTGAAGCATTGTTTGCCACACACGTTGAAGCCAGTGGCAACAACATGATTGAAAGGGAGGGAGGGTTTATAATCTTTTACTATAGAAAAAAATTATATTGCAAAAGAGACATTTACATAAATTTGGAGCAAATGTTACAACTGTTTTGTCTCTAACTATGGACAATAAACTATACATATATACATATATACTGTCAGTTTTATTCAATCTAAATTATTCCAAATTGTCATGCTATGCTGAACAGATGGCACCAGTGTATAAATTCATACACATTGAAGCTAACAATATTGCTAACAATGTGAGAATACTTCAAGTGCAAACCAGGAAATGACTGACAGTCTGTGGGGGACTAAAGCCATCCCTGCAACACTCCAAAACCCTTTGGGACCAGGGTTGTCTCATGGTACTCCAGTTACCAGATATGGTGAGAACCCCCCCTCCCCCTACCCCCCAAATTAGGGCAAACCTCCTTTCCTCATCATCCATAATCCTTTGTCCTCCAGGTTCCCAGTGCACATTTCAATCAGGAAGTGTCTTGAAAGCAATTAAATGGAATGACTAAGCATGTTAGAGCATATTTTTTATGTTTTTTTAAATATATTTTTTATCCTCCTCCTTCCTGTATCATGAAAACCGAGGCCAGAAAATCAGCTCTAGTGCATGGAAGCTGCTTCAGTTCAGTTGCATTATGGGTAAAGGCAACATTTCAGTGCTGTCTCAAGGGCTGTGTCCGAAATCTCAGAATATGGCCCCTGTTCCCTGTCCACTGTCCCCTGTCCACTCAGACCCCATTTGTGAGAAAAAGTCACCCACTCAAAAGCTTTTTCACAAAGTGGACTCAAATATGCGCCCTCAGAAGGGTGTAGGGGTCGTATTCGGACACAGCCAAGGTTAGAGTATGTACCCTGACAATGAAAGGGCATAGGTTAAATGTCCTGCTGAGCAGTGGCACACTAACCACTAGTATCTACTTCTGGAATTCAGACAGTTCATATGTACTGTACTTCTCTTTTGCCCTTTTACCGTATTCACTGGTTGATACTGGGGCATTTTTTGTGGTTAATCTTTCCTTGCTTAATATGACAATGACTATCCTTTTGTGATTCACTTTATGGTTTATCAGCCGAAAAGCATAAGCAGAGAACTATGCCTTTGTTTTTATGTGATGTTTTCCACTCCTCCCCCAATCTGACGAATATGCATGTCATGAATACAGAAACAATCTGACCTACTCTGTTACTGACATTATTATGTATATAGAAAATGGAGACTACAGGCTTTTAACATGGCTTGCACGGCGTTATTACAAAATCTCATAGGCCTAGTATCTAATTGAAAGGTACTTCATTAAATCTGGCTCTGGCCCTAAGCCACTGCAAAATCTGTTTCCAATTGAACTCATAATTGTCATAGAAATGAGCAAAAGTTAAGACAATCAAAAGCATTGCTGTTTTATGTTTTGAAATCGCTTGACAAACAGGTGTAGCAATAAGCAAGGTTTGACTCGCAGCATTGCCGTGGAGGGGAACACTATTCTGTGCCCTGTATGGCAGCCAACAGACGTCAAATTCAACATCCATTCCGTCATCCAGTCCGGGTCTTTATAATCACCACAAGAGGGCAGAAGTGGGTAGAACCTGGATTGGCTGGAGACGCGTGGCGAACCAAGGGATTTCTGTGACTGTCTACAGCGCTCGCAGTAGAACGCGAGCCGCTGAGTTGTGGCAAGATGCTCTCCTGATACTGAGCGTATAGCCTACTAGCCAACGAGATTGCCGTGAACGGAATCTTATACAATATATAAAAGCAAACCATGAACTTAACATGACCAAGATACCCGTCCTGCAGTTTGTTCTATCAGTTGCCTAATAAAACGAACATTTTACACGGAGTCTACTTTTTGTTGTGTTTTTCTTTTTTTTTCTCTCCACTCTTCAAAGAGGAATTAGCCGTATGCTAGCTAGAGGGCGGTGGCATTTCGTTCTACATTGCATAGCTGGCTAGGGCAAGTGCTTTGACAGAAGTCCTGGGACCCCTTTTCAACCTGTTTTAATTTTTTCTTTCCCCATTTTCGCTGTTTCCCCCCCACCCCCCGCCCATCATCTCAACTCTCCAGTTTTTACAGGGAACAACTACGCTACAGGCGACCGCTTCGACTTCATAATTTGTTTGGACGACTCCTTGTCATTTTAAAGAACAGCGGATATTCCTCGTCGAGGAGTTTGTTTCTTCGTAGAATGGGGAAAAGTGAACAGTTTGCGAAAATACGAATAGGACTCGCGGGATACTTACTGCAAATGTGCACCATACCTGGGCTCCTGCTGCTGGTGCTCTTCAACATCGGAGCCGCGCAAGGTAAGGCAACACTCCGCCGTCCGTAACCTGCTAGTGTGATGGATCAAAATGATAAAGCGAGTGTGATCTTTTTCTTTTTCATGTAGCCTATACACTTTACGATTTATAAACGGCATACGTTTTGGTAGTAGGCTACAATTGCGCAGTCTAAATTATAGTGTTGTGGCTAAAATGTCCTGACTGGGTATTTTTTAAAACGGAACTGTCGTCTGCTCCAAAAATAAAACTAATTTCGAAGAAAACTGCGCTAATTGTGAGTTGTGGTGGAGTCACTTTAACTTACCACAATGAAACAATTACTTTCTAGATTTTAGAGGCATAGGCTATCCGCATAGGTTATTTTCCAATGGAATGTTGTGTACCCCCATGCATAATTCTTTATGAATAAACCGATGAAGACAACATTTTAGCATCATCTGATGGTAAATGACACACTTGACATTCTACTTGTTTCTTTGACGGTGCAAGTGAGAGGTTGGTTTCTACAAATGAACAAAACTGAAGGCTTTAGTTTTAAGTTGGCTAGAAAACCGAACACATACTGATGTTAATCGTGGATGACATTTCAGCTGGTAAATGATTCCACGGTGCGCTCAATGAAAAACAAGCAATCGTTGGCGAGCGTTTAGTAGGCTTCAGCCACGGCTCTTACTGCAGATCTGCTTATAAAAATGTAGGTAGGCTACTTGACATAATCGTTGTGTCCGCGTAATGTTCTCAATTATTGTATTTAGCACGTTGATTCCATGTAGACTATTTTACACGTCCAAGCCCCAGGGTCACTGTATTTTAGACTATGAACAGAAATATAAAGAGTAGCCTAATATAGCGTTATAATTATTTGGATATGACGGGGAAGCTTCGGCCTCAAGCGCACAATTCTAACGAAATGTAAAAGGTGTTCCGAATTCCTTATACATATTTATTTATTTATTTAAAGTAAATGACAGTAATAGCAATCACGCATTGGCAATCGTAGTGATTCTTTGCGAAAATAAATCCGGTTTAAACTGAAACAGTTCAGTAGCTAGACTACCTGCAGTGATCCGAATCCAGTTACATTTACAACTGTAGGTGGAACAATGTGGAATATGTATGCTGTGAGCAGTCTGTTTTTGAACTAGAACGCTTGCAATAATTTAGTTGCGTAATTTACATTTTGTAAGAAAAGTTTATTTTAAAGAAAAGCCAATACAGTATTTATAATTAATAATAATAATAATATTAATAATAGCCGAATAATAATAATAGCACTGCATTGTTGTTGGATAATTCCAGCCGCTTTCTTCAATTATCAAGCTTATTTTGTATTGGTCAACTTCTTTATTTAGCCTAGATTTCTCAGAGGGCTGTAGATATTCAAAAATAGAACTTGAAACAATACAAAACATTGCTATTTCAACTTCCTGTGTTAGTTATAATGCACCTATGAGATGTTAAAACAATTGTTTATCCCGACAAGTCATCCATCATATGCCTGGTGTTCAATGCTTTATTATTATTTTTCCCTCGTATTATTTTTATTTTGAGTTTATGTTGGTGCCTGGTTTTCGAATCTATAATGGGGAACGTTTTCAGTTCAGTTGTCACGGTTCCATCCTGCCACACGCAAACCTTGCATAAAGTTTTATTTTGTCAACTAAAACTACCTTCTGTGCAATCAAATCACACTCTGGAGATACATCTTTTTAGGAAAGACACCGTTGTTGTTATGTTAGATTGTGTGTTTTTTTTTGTGTGTGTGTTTTTTTTTTTAAATGAGCGTGTTCTTTGTTGTAAATTAATTAAATAGATTCTTTATATTCGCCCTGGGGGACTTGTTACTGATATTATCGATAAAGCTTCGATAGTTTACTTCTTTTTCGTGTTAGGAGTCACAACTGTGTATTGACTAGCCTATATAATAGTAGAATTCAGGACTATAATGCACTTGCATTAACAAGCGACTCAATTCTTTCTCTTTGGTCTTTTGTTTGGAGAAAAATAGGCTACTTATGATTTTTTTTTAAACTTATTTTGACGATTCTTTACTTTTAGAATTAAGCGTTTCCAATTGATATTTTCCAGGTATAGAAAAATAAAAGTTTCAGTTACAAAATGTACATCATACATTTTATATGAAGTGACATATAGCGAAGCACTACAACGCTGAAGGTCCCATACAAACTGTATTCATTTGTGGGAAAACATATTTTCTTCAACTTGTGGATTGTTATACAGCTAAGTTTAAAATAAAGGATAATTATTCACTTTTCTGGATAACTTTTAGCTTGCTCTTCGCTTAATAGAAACGGCTAATTTTGCGCGTGGAAATTAATTTCAACAACATTATTGTGGACATGAGCGCTTGATGAACACTTGGCGGAGCGACTTTCATTCCCGTCCGCGGCCTTATCATATGTATACTAAGTTGTGGCCTTAAAATGTATTTTGGTAGGATAATTCCAACTCGCTTAGACTATTTCCTGTTTTATATAGCAAAATTTATGTAATGTTTCCACCACATTACGTTACACACAACAGAATAAAAAATAAATGAATGCATTCATAAATAAATAGACAAACAAATATAAACCCTTGGTTTTCTATTGATGTGAAAAATAGACATCTTGCATTCATTGGAGTAGGGTAGGCTATTTTATTGTTCCACCACCTTAATTGTCTGGGATAAATTAAAGATCTATCTCATGAACTGCTTAGAGCCAAGATTTAAAACAGATGCCAGATAGCTTTTCTTTGCGAGTGGGCAATTTTCACGAAATATGATATGCATTAACTTTATAATGTCCTCAGTGGGATTTATTAATCTGAAGTTACTACGTTAAACAATTTTCTTCGCCTCCAGCCCAATCACGTTGCACGTACTTCCTTGTGCTCAAGCACATTCAAGCGCGATTTGACGACTAGCACGAGACCGCGCCGAGCCCTCAGCTGCCGATGCATATATATGGCCAGTACCATGACATTCAATTAAACCGTTCTTTCGTTTGCATTTTATTGTGTTGCTCTGTAATAATATTCCATGGTTTTAGATTTCATTTTCAAGTTGATCTTGGTATTATTATTATAACATTGGAGGCATTATTGCTCAGGTTATATGGCATGGTTTAGGCCAAGTTTATGATCAGAAAGTGAAGATGTTCTGATATTGTGTTGTAGGAGGATGTCTTGCTGGGGTGTGTGGGGAGGGTTCAGATGGGTGGGTGTGTGCATGGTGAGAGACCTATCTTAAGATCACTCGCCAGAAACACCTGGCAGGGCTGCCAGCCTGGCTGTATTGTTCCAGTGTCGGCCGTCAAGCTGGTGTGTTGAGCGGTGAGTTACTTGAGGAAAAGGGAGACAGGTCATAACCCCAGGGCCAATGGGACAACTCCCAAAGGAGGTCTTTGGCTTATCCATTATCTGTAACGCTCTTCCGTATTCACCACCAAGAATCATGTCCAGCTATTGTCTTCGCTCTCTCTCCCTCCTGTCCGGCCATTGTGCCGCCTCACTCCTGACTAGTCCCGTAGCGGTCAACATCGAGCGCACGCCCACTTGTTTTCACTAGGGTTACGACAGTGCCTTAGAAAGGCTCTTAAAGACCAAAATTCCATTGCTGCCAAGATGTTAGAACTTTTTCAAAGTATACTGAAACGATTGCTTGTTTAGCGCCAACAAAGCTAGCTGAATGTGTGCTGTGTTTGTTCTGATGAAATTAAAGGCGGGGGAGTGTGTTTTATTAAAGTGGGCCCTGAATGTTTACAGTTGTTTCCATCCTGCCTTTGGTCATTAAAAACAGACACGCATGGGGCTGTCAGAGGAATGTTATTTAAGGACGTTTTCAGAGTAAGTGGCAGCCGTCTCCTGACTGCACTGAGACAGCATAAAACCCCTCGGCCTATTAAAAACCCATTAGCTAAACCCACTCTCAATAACGGCTGATTGTGTGTCAAACAAACACGGGCTTAAAACCCTCCTTCAATGTCGCACTGACAGAGTGCGCATTTCTTAGGAGGCAGGTGGCGGACGTCCGCCTCTCTTTATCAGCGCAGAGGTTAGGTGCGCGCGTCCGCTCAACGTAAATCCTAAAAGAATGCTAAACGTAACTGGGAAAGGGTGTCGGCTCGGCGTCCAGCGCTCCTTCCAGAACGCCTGTCACCGACTTGAGCCAGTCCCAGAATTCCCCGCCGCTGGCAGCCGGGCTTCCACGGCGACAGCTGCGTTCCGTCTGCCATTGGCCAGGCCGGCGGTCCTGCGAGAACCGCGGGCCGAGGCCCCATTTTGTGAAGCTCGACCCAAGCGAGGCGGGCGCCGCCTTTGATCCGCCGTCAACTCGTCTTTGACGGAGCCCAAACTCGCCAGCGGTGACCCTCGCCCCGATTATGACTGACCGCGACAACCTTGCGGGGCAAGCCTTTCTGAGCTTGTCTTTATGCGACGGTCTGTACTACAGAACTTTCTCCGTTTTACCAAAGGCCTTTTTTGCGGCTGACTTTGATGCGGTCGGCAGTATTCACATTGTTCTCTTTTTTGAAACTTTTTTTTACTTTTATTTTTTATTTTTTATCCCCTAATGGTATGAAATGCCAGGGTTCTGAAAAAGTTTCCGCAAAAGTAGATGTGTGGTGCGGGAGCTCTTGCTGTCAGCCTCCATGTTTTTATGAGGATGCAGACCGGCTCCAGAAACTTGCTTGAGGAGAGCAGCTTAATTGAGAAATGGGCCTGGAAAGGTTCAAACCGCATTCAGTCGTAATGGATAAATGCTGAAATGCTGAATAATTCATTCTAGTATTTTTACTGAGATTGAAAAATGGACTATACTGTCTTTTGATGACAAACAGACTTGGGACTTGGCCCTTTACACAACCCCCCCTCCTCCCCCCCCCCTGCCCCACACAATTGAGTCAACCACTCGTACACAAAGAAGAAAAATTGCAAAAGCAGGCAAGCGAGTCAACACAGTAGGCCAGAGTCTGCCAAAGGCCTAAACTGTGAGGGAAAAGTGTTGAAAAAAAGAAAAAAGGGAGTATGGACTGATTCTCACGGATATGGAAAGATGACATAATTCCCATTCAGAAGCCCCATGGAGGACCCTGTCCCTGTCTATAACGGGAAGTCTAACCGGGCCATTCCGTGTCCATTACAAAGTCAATTTGCTCAGCAGGGTCATTCTGACTAATTAAAGACCAAGAGGATTGCAGGTACCGATGAAGAGTTTGATTTGTAGGCAAAAGTGCTGTTTGGACAGTTAGGGTGTGACTTATTCAGTGGCCACACATGTTTTTTTATGGCTTGTTCTCTCACTGTTCATTGTGTTACATCTCTCTTTCTCACTCTCTTTCTCTCTCTCTTTCTCTCACTCTCAGGCTCTCTCTTTCTCTCTCTCTCCCCCCCCCTGCACTTTTCTCTCCTCTGTGTCTCTCTTTCTCTCTCCCTGCTCTCGTGGAGATTTATTCCGATTAATTAAACCTCGGTTAAACAGCAGAGTTATTGTTATGGGTCTGAATGAGCGGGGAGCAGTGGGATAGGGAGTCAGTGGGGTACTGTGGTCCACTGGGCCTCGCAGGCCATAAACGGCGGGCCCATAACTCAGGCCCGCAGCTCCGGAGTCCCCCCCTGCTCCGAGCGCCATTGTACCGCCGAGCCGCCAGCTGGGCTTCGCGGGAGGGCATAAAGCACGCACTCTGATTACACCGCGCCGGGTTTGTCACCTATGACTTATTCATCCAGCTGATGCTGTAACTCAGGGAGACCCCGCCACCCCGGAATCTAATACGGCGCTTTATTTAGCCGGACAAAGACACTTTGAGCACTTTAGCCCGGAGCTCCGCATTCCCTACCGCGCATCCCCGCGACCGCTGCCTGAAGAAACGGTTGCTTCTGGGGTTACCGTTGGCGAAGGAGGCACGGGTCAGGGCACTGAGGATTTCTGACACCAAACTCTCCTCCCCCACCCCCCAAAAACAGTATAGACTCGGCGCGTCACATCCCTGTCTCATGCAAGAGGAAAGGAGAGCGACTGGTAGCCTTAGGAAGGAGGCCAAAACCATCCCAGCGTCCTCGGCTGGGAGCGATCCCGCTGTCTGGAGTCCCCGCAGGCCGCGTTGGGGAGCCAGCCAGGAGGAAACGAGGGATCAGGAGGTCTGGTTTTAACCTGCTGAACCCTGGACAAAGGCAGGCCAGGAGCCCGCCTTGTTCTTCCATTTACTCCCTCTCAGGGGATGGCTCGCTCCGGCAGATGGGCGTGGGGACGTGAGCGCTGAAGTAGGCTTTCCGTCTCGGCGAACGTCTAATTCAAGGGAGAAAGTGAAAGAGAAAGCGACAGGCAGGGGCAGTTGGCTTTTGTTTCTGTGATGTTTATTGTCAGCTTTGTATTCCTTTCTGGGCAAGATAAATAAACGCGCGCGAGCACGGGAAGGTGTATTGTGTTTAATTCAACATCCACGCTCCTTTCAAGCAGACAAAGCCGCACTGTAAGTCCTTTCAGACGCATTACCATCGCGCAGCGGCGGATCGAGAGCGCGAGACTAGGCCGCGGGATTAGTGCACTTTTTTTATTCCACCTATTTCGCTCCTTTCTTTTACGCCCTTCCACTCGGCCCGAATCTTCGCTCCGCGTGAGCTCCAGATGCGCACGCTAATCTTCGGGTTAATCCAAAAACGTGGCGAAAAAACGTGGGGTCCGGCGTCGCATCGCTTCGAGGCGAGGCCATGGCAGGCCCGCACAAGGTTAAGCCCGCCGAAGCCGTCCCCCGGACCGGCGCCGTGCGGACAGTGAGCGCATTGTATGTGCGCGGGAATCGCGGCACTGGGAAACGTGCAGGCGATGCAGATGTGATGACATAATGCGGACCAGACCGCGCGTGCGCGTAGCAACGAGCTGCACCCCTCCAGAGTAACACAGAGGCAGAAAGGGGCCTCAGAAATGTGATTTTTTTCTTCCAGGCGCCGCCCTGCCTTATTGGTGTTAACATTGAATGCAGTTTGTTTGCCTCCAAATACTCCCAGGCTCCAATTTCCAGCGGTAACGAATGCGAGGGGCGGTTTGCTGAGGCTGCAGCTTCCCTCGTCGATGTCAAACTGTGTTTAATATGACGGCGGAGAGTACAACATCGCATTGTTATTCTCGGCCGTGATGGAGGTTGTTTTCGGGGGCGCAGGTAGGCCGGCTAGGCGAGGTGAGAGTAATGACTTCCAGGAAGATCCTGCCCCACCAACCCCTCAAACCCCCCCCATTCCTTTGCCACAAAACGGAAGAAGGAAGTGGTAATTAATCACAGGCTGTCACAGGCTTAACTGCGGGGCGGGGGGGGGAAGCATCGCCATGCAGCCTCCGGTTCTATTAGAGGTCCATTAGCGGAGTCCGGCTCGAGCGGCGACGCTCCGCCGGCGTTCCTGCGCTGGAGTGGCCGACAGAGCGGACGCCGGTCTCCGTAACCGCAGGCACGAAGATCGGCATTCATATTCATGACACAAAACCAGGAGAGAAGAGCGACGGGTCAACCTTCGCGTCTGGCCTTTAATCCGTTCGTATCGCATGTCGGCTGCCAGGCACAGAACGGCGTCTGAAGGTGTGTGAGTCACGTGACACCTGCGTGCGAGCGTGCATGGAAGAGTGATTTATGCGTGGGCCCAAGATTGGGCGTGCGTCCGTGTGACAGATGGAGAAACTGTACGTGTGACCTGCCACGAATTCTGAAAGTTTTCTCAAACTTATTTGCTTAAAGCAAATGGAAGAGCCTCGCTAATTACGTGTCAGTGTGCTGTTGCTAAGTAACTTTGACATACTGAAATGTCACTGTAGTGGCAAGAAAAACTAAAGTGTGCATGTTTTTCTCAGAATTTTTTTTTCACATGAATAATGCAGCATTATGGTGAGCAAGGCTTTGTGGAGCAGATCGATGGCAGGAAGAAATCTAATATCTGAGAATAGGCTCATCGCAATAATGCAAGAGAGACCAAAAGCTATGACATGGCTGAGAGACCATGTCACAATTACACAATGACATCACCAAACTGAGTTCTTGCCCAGATTAGGATGTAAAGATGATCTCTTCTTGTACGGCCAGTAAACAGGGTGGACAATTTATTATTTATCCCTGACCACAATTTAGTCTGGATATATTTTTGTTCAGGCACTGAAATTTTTTTTATTTTCTCAGTTTTTTATGTATTGTGAAAAGGGGTGTGGGTTCAGGAATGACACTACAGGAAGACCGAGATATTGTCATGCTGCCAATCAGATGTGCTTAGTGGCCTGAATTCCGCAATTTGAATTTGGTTATTATTACCGCCCCCCCCCCCCCCACCCCCCTCCCCCCAGCTGTGGCCTCATACCTACCTACATCCTTCTCAAGTCCCCTTAAAAACATCCTTTTATTATTCTTCTGCTCAAAAGAGGTCAGACAAAAAAAGGAAGGAAAGCATCAGTGCTTCTGAAGGCAAGACCTATAAAAACCTCAGCGGTATGTACAGGAAGTGAGATATGACTACGCCGTTACGTAACCAGAGCCCTCTTTCCTCAACACACCTGTGGAGATTCAGAATTAGGTCAGCTCACTGCAGAAGGCTGCTTTACCGTATAACGCACCCAGTGGAACAGAACTGCGTTCCCACTGAGATCAAACTAAGAACTCTCTGGAATATTTCTGCTATTGTCTGTGAGCTCTGTTCAATACACTCTGTGACGAGATAGAGACATACTCAAGGGTGAATGAAATGTAAGGGCTTTGCAAATATTCCAATGAAACAAAGTGAAAACAAAATTCTCTCATGGAAAAATGTTTTCTTTTTTGCCGGTTTTTTTCCCTCTATCTTGGGAGTCACCGAATGTGCCTCTCGAGTCACCATTGTCGCACCCACACACAGACACTAAGTGCTAGTGCTGGAATGTATTTTCCACAACACATGCCTCACAGTACTAGAGGAGCGCTAATGCTAATAGGATGAGAGGTGTATCTCATTGATTACTACAGCTAAACACAATGGTTGGTTTAAGGCCTTAGATTCCCTGTTTCGGCCTGGGCTGCCATCGATACAGTTTGACTTTGGTTCTCTAGCCTGGGTCATGCCAGTGCCCCCGTGTACTGGTCTCCAAGGAACAAGAACTTTGGATGACCGGAAACATGAGGTATTCCAGCAGAAATCTGGCCAGAGGGGCATTCGCACATGGGCACAGACAAAACAGACACGGCCAGCATGGCAGCCCAGGCGGTGGTCTGTGCCCAGACCAGGGGTCGACCCAGATGCAGCACGTGTGTCCCTTTTGGAGCCAGCCAAACCCCCCACCCGCCAACCCTCTTCCGAGGGACACAGGGGGCCACCTGGCCACCTCCCTGCTCACGCATCGAACCCAGGTTCATATACCCCTAAGTCTTTTTAGAATTCTGCAGCTGCTGTTGATTGGCTGCACAGACATGACCATTAAGGAATTTTTTTTTGCTTTCTCAGTACATCATAGCCTTTGCCTTCTTTGTACAGATAAGGAAAATAAATGTATCTTTTTTGGACTGAGACCAGTGTTGGAGTGGGGTCTGGGAGAAATGGGGTTATCACGGCTGTGTGGAAACATCGTGTAATATCTGTCGGGCTGACTTCCAGAACTTATAACCAGCCCAGTCCATTTCCTGCCTCCTGTTTATCTGCCTCTCCCTGTTTTTGTTACTTTCTCTCTAAAACAACAGATTAAAGCGCTCCACGGATAACTGAGTGCGCTTCCCTCTGTTTGTTTACGGTGGCTTGAATGAAGACTGCTTATTGCCTGAGACTGAAGGATGGAGAGAGTTGTGTGTACTCTGGTTTGCATTAGGGCTCCCCCGCAATCTGGGAATGTCAGTCAAATATGCTGCAAAGACACAAGGGGAGGGGACTCCTTCGCTTCCCTTCTAATTAGCTGGTCTCTTTACGGGGACTCGTCCGGGATCATTCGCGCAGGTAGGACCTTGATTACTATAGTGAATACCCCGCTGGTCTGCGGAAGCAAGCGGCCCCGGGCACTGAAAAGGCGGGAAGCAACGCGATGAGCCACCCTGTTATTACCAACAGCAGGTGCCAGTCATGGAATGCAGGAGCCATGTTTGAAGATTTTGAAATACCGCTACGGGAAATACTTCAGTCCGTCAGGGATGATCTGAAGGAAGCTTCATTTCTGTACTGGGGGAGGCGGGGATTTGGAGTTTGAAAGGGAGAGGGGTAAAAAGCCATTGCGTTTGAGACTTCCAGCACTGCAAAAATGTCATCTATGCCCACAGAACTATCAAAAGGCATGGAAAAGAAAAGAAAAAAACAAAACAGGAGACCGTGTAGCTGCTAAAACCCCACGTTGCTCTCAGAAGTCACTCCAAGCTTTCTGCAGAGGCTCAGTCCGAGCCGCATTGGGCCCACGGTTAAGCTTTGAGCGTAATTAAAAGAAGTCTGGTTCTTACGCCAGCATCGTTGCTGCATCTTCATGAGATTACAGGCAGGGCGAGCAGGCCCGACAACTGACGGGAGAAGGGGGGGCGGGATCTCGTTTCTGCTCCATTACATTATTACATTAGGCGGCGCTCCCGTCTGAGTGAGACACGTGTTTGCTTCTCTGGGTCAGCTAGGTAGCAGCTCCGTACCTCACCCAGAGCTCCCAGAGCCGGGGTTCTGGAAAGCATCACTCATTCGGCGGTGGGAAATTCAATCCTCGCCACACTCCTGCAGGCCCCGAATTCCACCCCGCCGCCCAGTGTTTTCTGTGAAAAATGGAAACAAAACGGCAAAGGGAAAGGGCTGCGGATAAAGCCGTACGCACGGCACGCATTCATCAACGGGAAATCGATCCTTTTCATACGTTCCGTTTCCCCCCACCCTGCCTTCCTTTCCGAGTTCCCCCGCGGAGAGAACGGGCCATTCCTGGCGAGGCCTCCTTCGAGCGCGCGGCGGAATGTCTCGCTATTGATTTTCAATGTTGGTATTTCGCCTGTGATTAAAGAAGTGCTAATTGAAGGGCCGTGTTTTATTTTCGCTATTAGTTTGTAATTCTGTTCCATCGATTCCTCCCTCCTTGAGTTTATGAATCAGTAAGGGGAGGTGGGGGTGGAGGGTGGCCTTGAGCAGTAACCACGGCCTTATAAATTCACCGATTTTCTCAATTCTACCCTTCTGCAAATATTCGTCTCTCCCCGGGCCCCAGGAGTCTCAGCAGTGAAGGATGCTCTGAAGACCAGCAGCCATACTAAGCCGAGCGAATGCCTATCTGATCTCAGTATCACCGGCAATACGAAATGAGATGAGATGTCTCAACTGTCAACGTGCCCGTAATCGCATATAACCACTGCGGTTTTGCAGTACAGTGAATACAACAAATAGGTATATTATTAAACTATTATGTCGGTCGCATTTAATTCACCGCTTTGCTCATATTCCTCGCTAGGATCGGTCTCATAGCCGTGCGCAATATTAATGTCTCATCGCGCCTATTATTAATGCTCATCTACATTCTCATTTGAAGGCCTTCCTCCTCCGTCTCTGCGCGCGCGTCTCTGGTGTCTTGCTCCAGGCGCGCCGCGCCGGTGGCTATGCTCCCGGGTGCCGCCGCGTTTAACGACTCAGCACTTCAGTTTGCTGCCGTGTCCGAAAAGCTGGGTCCCCGGGGCCCCTGCGGGCTCCAACCTGCTCCTCGCCGCTTAATTGGGACGCACTCGCGGGGGCTAATTTGGTGCAGACTCAGTCAAGCATCATTGTAAATCTCGTTAGCGGCATTAGGTCTTTGGAAGGGCCTGCGAACGGGTGCATTGTTAAGGAGCGGCTCCGTCGTCCGCTCCTCCTGTTTCACGACGAAATCGAGTCGGAAAAGATTGAAACGTGGGCAGCTGATTAAAGGTCTGGCGGCGGTAATCGCGGCTTCTGGGATGAGGTCACTGCGCTGCCATTTCCATTCGACTCTGCAAGCCTCTCCAAGGGCCTCCTGGGTCCCTCGGTCATCCCTTGTAGCACGCGCTAATGCACGGATCCTGGATCAGTCTGCCAACTTTTTCTTGATACAGAATGTGCAGCCAGGAGTGGGTATTGTGATCCTAGGTCTGTTGATTGCTGAGAAAATTGCTACTAGGAAGGACCAGAGACAGGAAGTGGAATAGTCAGTGAAAAGGCTTATTTTGGGGTGTTGTTTTTTTTCTTCTTCTTCATCTGTTGAAGGAAAACACAGAGAAGGTACCATTAGCCCCCAGCTAATGTCTGTCCTTATCTCACACACCCCCTTACTTACACTGGACAGCCAACAAAAAAATAAAAAATAAATAATGAATGAGTACGTCTGGGAGGCAGGAGAAACGCTTGTCCTTTAGCCTTAATGAAGTAAGGGAACAGGTGGCCTACTCAAGATAGGACTCAGAGCTGAGCCTTTATGGAGGCTGACAGAAAGCGTATTTCTGTTGGCGCAGGACTAATTCTCGCCACCAAGGAAATCCTGCAGAGTCAGTCGGAGCGTGACGAACCTCTGAGGAGCCCGAGCTCACCTCCGGGTGATGTGCCTTTCACCCTCAAGCCCCCGCGCCACCCCACACCCCCCCCCTCTCGCCACACGTGAAGGAACAGAGACCGAACGGGACTGGGGCCCTCTGTTTACGCCTTCCTCCCCGCTGAACAGATGGAAAATGTTAGGTTGAAAAAATTGACTGTTTGGCTTGCTGAGTTTTAGAAAAAGCGCTGTTGTTGTCAACAGTGAATGCCTGCTTTCATTGAGTCACCTAGCCTGCCTATACATGGCGCAGGCAGAACATTACTATATATAGTCATGCTCATTTCCATTTAGTTTTCTCAATAGCTGAAAATACGGATGCAATGCATTCACGGTGAAATGCTACGGTTGCTTGCCAATAGCCTTTTTCCGGTCACCTCTGCAAAATACCAGTACTGTATATGTAGGGCTGAGGTATGTTCACTTAATTTCTGAGGAGAAGACATTCTGTGTCTCTTCACAAGTATGGGGGGCTGTAAAGATTCCGATTAACTCCGTGGGGGGGGGGATGTATGTGGGGACAACCCGGGAATTCTCCTTCTTCTGTTCTGCCTCTTCCTCTTTAAGAAATTGGCAAAATGTCCAGAGTTTATTACAGGAAACAAGGGAGTTTAATCAGGCTAGCACCAATGGGCTTGTTTAATGATTTCTGTTTCCTTTTTCAATTACTTTGCAGCATCTCGGCCAGGCGCGGCCCGCTCTACGCTCTCTCGCAAACATGTCGGCAGTCGCTTACCGTGGCGAGGCCGCGAGGAGTAAACGCCGAGCTCTCTCTTTTTCGGGTGTCGGCGGAGTGGGGCGTGGGGGCGGGGTCGCACCTTTAGACGCGGCTCAACAGATGGTAAACACAAGCTGAAAAGTAGACACATTTATCTGTCTGTCTGTCACACAGTATAGCTGAGGAGCAGGCCCCTGTATGGCCAAAAAAACACCACGTGGTGGAAATGAAGGAGCCCCTGGTGGCCAGACAGGAAAGGAAATGAGAGAGGACTTAATTTACCTGAAATTGTTCAAATTTGCAGTTGCCTTGGAAATTCAAACGAGCTTCAAGATATGATTATTTAAAAAAATTAAAATAAAAAATATATTTAAATGGGCCTGAAAAAGTGAAGGGAAGATTTGTGGGAGACATTCAACGTCGACACAGCTTTACAGGAATGGCCTCGCTTTTCATCTTTGTTTCCATGGCCATGACAGTTCATTTTCTCTTGTCTTACATTGTTAACTTTTGTTCGCTCTTTGGAAAATAGACGCTAATTATAGTTTATCATATTAAATATTAGCCATTACATACAGTATATATATATATATAGGAGGCAAATGAAGCTTGTTCTTAGGACCTTGCCATGAAAGAACAACCTTTGGCAGCTGAAATTCTTCCTGTTCCAATTAACAATTACATCCATTTATGCTTATCATCTCAATCATGAATTCTTTTTCTCTGCCACTTTTTCTTCTTTTGTGAGAGCCTGTAATTTCGACTTCACTTCAAAGATAGCTTTGTTTGGCGATGTGAGCATTAAGGAAGCTTGTGAATGTATGCGCTTGTTCTCTCGAAAATAAATAACTCCCCTCCCTCCCCGACTAAATAGCATAAAATTGCAGACTTTCTTTCCGAGTCCAGGCCCATAACTCCCACTAGTTAAAGGGAGGAATGAAAGTCACCATTGTAAACCGATACTCCAAACTGCCCTGCATAAAATATGACTTGCGCTCAGGAAACAAATTAGCCTTCCACGTAACACAAAACGTATGAATTCCTGGGGTTTTAGGTCGAAATTGGGGTAAGCCGATCTGCGGCGTTTGAGCCTTGAGTCTCTGCCTCGCTGAGACCCGAGTGACGGAAGGAGAACAGCCGTCCAGATTTATCCCGTTTGCCCCACCCCACAGCCTCCTTAAATGCACCGCGTCGCAAACTTGTTAAACGTAAATTACACCTCCTTACCCGTTTCTTTCATTTGCCGTTTTTAAACACATATATTTCTTCTTCTCTCTCTCTCTCTCTCTCTCTCTCTCTCTCCCTCATTTGTGACTAAGCACAGAGATAAATCTTGATTGTCGAGAAGCCAAGAACTACACCTTTTTTTCTTTTCTTTTAAGCTTAATGTTTTATTGCACAGTTCTGGTTCAGCCTAGCGTTGTCCTGCCAACAATAACAGCGAAGGGGAGAGAAGAGGAGGAACAGAGGCGGAGGAGAAGGAGAAAGAGAAAACAGGCGTTCCATTTTTCTGCTAATCTCTGCTTTTCTAACGCAAAGCTAAAGACGTGCATAATGCATCTACGAGACGCGAACCGCTGCTATTCTCTGCACCTTTGTGCTTCCCATTGTTGGCGCAGGCCGCATTACATTTAGCTGACAGACATTTGAGCAAAACTCTGCGTGAGAACAATTCCTTTCCACTCCAAGATAAACGAACGCGGGCCCGCACTCAGAACGGGTGCACGATTCAATAGATTTATTGACAAAATGAAAGCTACGGGGGAAAACCCACACAGGCGTTTCAGCGTAAGCCATCCTCGGCGTGTGTCCACCAGGTGTATGAGGAGGTGAATGTCAAATAGGCTCCACAAGCGCAGTTGCCGGTGCACTCAATGAACTATCAGCTGATTTAGTAACTGATGTCAAAGAGCAGATCTGTTAGCAACAACGAGTCTTGGAAATCACGTGTGGATTCTGTGAGGTACGTACGTCAGGCAATAACCATCACGAATAAAGAAAAAGAGAAATAAAAGAGATCAGATCATGTATCAAAGGCCCTCTTGATCTTTCATTTTTATTATGTCTGTTAGTGTCGATCTACTTGGTTATAGGCACCTAACAATGCGAGCTGGAAGAGAGCAGCAGCTTACTTTATTTCACTCACAACACACTATTTGGGCCTTTTTTTAAAAAGTATGATGTATGATTCATTGCTTTTTCTTTCCCTTGCTGATAGTAACGCATTGATGATTTCAGAAATCAGTTTTGTGGCCGGCGTCCAGTCTGGATTTAAAAGTCTGAAGCAGAGGAAGCATGAGCTGGAATATTTACACCTATGTTTCCACTTCCTCTGTGTTTTGATAAGACTTTGTGAGAATAAATTATCTTTATTGGCCGTGGCACACCAGACTGCGCTAATGAACTGACTTCCTATTGTGACTGAACGTGTTTTTTTTAGAATGGGATGAAGTACTGCTCGGGGAGTGCGGGGAGAGGAAGTGGCCCTGGTGGGCTGTGAGACACAGATTTGCAGTTTAATGTAGAAATGCACAGAGTGAGATAGCATTGTACAGAGTGAGTTACCATTGTACAGAGTGAGTTACCATTGTACAGAGTGAGTTACCATTGTACAGAGTGAGTTACCATTGTACAGAGTGAGTTACCATTTTGCGGTGTAAAGCAGACCTGCGCAGTGTGAAGCAGGACTGCACAGTGTGAGGTAGAGTTCTGCACAGTAAGGCAGCACTGCACAGTCTGAGGCAGAACAAGGCTTTGTTGGGCAGGACAGAAAAGTGTGACAACAGTACAATACAGCTACAGTGTAAGACATAACAGGGACAACAGCAGTTTTAGACAGAACAAGGCATTGTGGGATACCACCACAGACAGGGAGGGAAATTGAGATCAGATGCCTGATTTACGATCACCGAAGAAGTATTTCACTGTCTCTAACCCCTCCCCCGTCTGGCTTATCTATCTGTCGCATCAGAGCAGATATTCCATTTCCTGCCTTACAGACAGTTCTGACCATAGATTAATTTGTATTGTTCTAGAACATTTTTGATTGATACAAATTTGTACAAAAGTAAGCCAAAATAAGAGAGAGCAAATTAGGCGCTAATGAATTCACACTCCTTGTCAGTGCCAATACTTGCAGGTTTACTGATTCCGGATGCTGGGTTGTGCGTTTGAAGACTTTTCTAGCATGACTACTCTACTGACATGTGCAAAGGTTATGTGTACAAGGGGAAAGAGGAATGGAAAGGAAAGAATTAGCTGAATCAAATTTTTCTTTTAGTGTGTCTGGATTTTCACGAGAAACCTACTGATCTTACATACCACAGTCTATGAAAATATATTTCAGAGGTTTGGGGTTGTCCTGTATATCTTAGTGTTGAATTTGTATTTAAATTGCGATAAGGTTTTAAGTATTTAGTATTTTATGTGTGTGTGTGTGTGTGTGCGTGTGTGCGTGTGTGCGTGCGCGTGTGTGTGTGTGTGTGCGTGAAAGAACTTCGCCATGTTTACGATACGGGGGCGGCAGTTTAAAAAATGGGTTGGGGGGATAACAAAAACAAGTGTAGTGATTACAGTCCTGATAGGGGGGAGTTGTACGAGCTTGACTAACTTCCAGATATTTCCTTGGGAGTGAAGTGTACTGCATGTGGGGGTAGGAACAGTGAGCCTTATTTATGGAGTCCTGTGTTCTTTACTGTGGGTCTTATCTCATCCCAAAGGCCTGCCAAAGGAAACAGGAGACGCTTAGACCATTGGCCAGCATCTGCACTGCTCTGACAACTGATTTCACGTACAGTTCAGTGAATGTCCTCTCTATGTAGCATATAATGGCACGTGTGTGTTTGTGTGTATACACATGTCCTCATACTAGGTTTGTGAGGACATAGTGTGTGTATGTGCATGTATGGCTTGTGCATTTTATATGGTACATTGTGCTATTTATTGTTGTTCTGTTATGTTGCTGTACTGTATCTGAAGCGGGATCATATTATGCCCTTGCTGGTCCTATCTGTGGGGGTTGGGCAGGAGGTAGTGTTTCCACTCAACCGGCAACCGAACACCGTCCTCTGCAATCCCCCTTCTCTATGTCCTCTGTGATGTGGCAGACAGCAGGGAGCAGCATTTAGATCCTCAGCAACGCTGATGGACTGGAGTGTTTGGGAGTGCTCTTTGTGGGTTGAGTGGAGGTGGGGTGGGGGGGGTTGGTCACAGCGGGGGCAGGTAGAAGGGGCGTAGGGGCAGACGGGTCTTTTTTGAAAGGTCGGGATGGGGGCTTTTAAGATTAAATCAGAGCCGGTAACGTGGCCCAGATGTCTGTTCTCCTGGTAGGGTGGGGGGTCTGCGGGGGGGGTGGGGTGGGGGGATGAGTTATTTTAATCCTGTAGCTGTAGTAATGGTCCCCCCCCCCCTACACATACACACACCCACTCCCACCTAAAAGTCAGTCATTTTGTAAGGTTGAGTTCCAGAATATCAGCCACTTTCCCATTTGTTCCATGCTGTTGTGATTATTTGTGTTTACGAGGCCGGGGGCTGGCTTTGGGGTGGAAACAGTAGTCTCTCTTTGTTCTTGCCACTGCAGGAAAAGAGGAGAAATCACATTCATCACTGCAGTCATAACGCCGCTTTCGTGCTCTATTTTTTTTTTAAGGCAAGCTGATAATGATTCACTAACTAGTGCCACACTCCCTGCATATTCCAGCAAGAGACGTCCTCCCCTGAGGTGAATGTTGGAAGCTTTGCAATAAAAGTTTCTTCATTTCTTCACACAGAGGCAACATACACACACACACACACACACACACACACACACACTCACTCCCTCTCACACACACATACACCCAATCCAATTGATCCAATTTGGTCTCTGTTGTAATATTTTGTTTTGTGTTTTTTGTCAGGAAGCAGCAGTATATAAGTTTTTGTTGTGGTATTTTCATTTGCATTTGATGTAATGTAGGCCATATGGAGATTTTAGCTGCACGCGGAAGGACTTGCGTGTGACAGTTTATTTTCCTCGCCTCGGGGCTTCCCAAAGCCATTGATTACAGTAGCATATCATTCTTGTGAAATCACGGGGTTTGATTTCATGATTTACCAACCCTGTCTCCGGGTGACTCTGATCTCCCACAAGTCTCTCGTCTATCGTTGCTAGTTGCTTTGTGGTATTTCAGCTCCCAACTTCTGATCTAAGATCAGCTCACTCAACAGTAACGCTAACCTCCCACAATTATGTGAAGAAAGATCAAACTGATTCAGGGTCAGGCCTCAGGCTGTCTGCGCCGTTAGCTGCTTAACTGGAGAGGGGGGGGGTTCAGGCTAGAGCGCATCAAGGCAAATCTCTAGGCCTCTGTGGATCAGAGCGATACTATGTCTGGAACACAGTGCTGACCATCTGCCCAGTTTGTCACCGGTGATCAATATCATATTGCAGCGCTGTTTATCTGACCTTCACAATTGTGGTTTTTTTCCCTCTTCCATAAGAAGAGCGACCATTTAGCAAGAGGGTTAGCATCCTAATTGACAGGCTCTGCTAAACAAATCAGCCCGCCCACTCCCTCCCTCCCTAGCTCTTGTTGTCTCCCGGCCTCCCCCCTTCATGCATCTCGGCAGTGTAATCTAACTAATGCCCCCCTGCGCTCACAGGAAAGTGAATTAAAAAGAGAAAATCCAATACTTGATCCATCACAGGGGCTAGCCGCGCGCGCATTAGCCGCTTCTCCCCGGCCTCTGTAATTGCGTTACACGACTCGGACGCTGTAACAATTAGGAGCTAACACTCTCCCCGCCGTCGTTAATCTCACCTCATAAGGGCCCCGCGACGTGCTCGGGGGCACCCGGATTAGGACAGTTTGGAAATCGGAACAGAGCGGAGAAAGGAGCGACCGTCGAACGTTAACTAAAAAGAATCGTATCGCCGGACAGGAGCCGTTCTGTTTTTTTTCCTTCCGTCTTTATTTTCTCCCCGTGAAGCCATCTGCTAATCGCTCTTTCTCTGCGTTTCTTCCTCCTTTGTCGTCCGGAACCAGCTGCATATCCCACTTTCCCAGTTTTGCAATTCTATGTTTGTCTCCCACTAGTACTCTTTTTACATTTTTCAAAAATGCTTTCCCTCCATTTTCTTTCTATCATGCCGCAATGTGCACAGCTAATGGGGGGAGAGCGTAGACGAGCACTTACTCTTATTCAAAGCATGTGATGGAAACCTGTATATTAGCACGTAGCTAAAGAAAAGCTACGTGCTAATGTACAGATAATGGGGATCTATATGAGCACATAGACAGTTGGGTTGGGCAGAATATACCCTGATGTATAATCTAGCTGGTGAAATAGAGAAGAATATTAAAAGGCAGGTCAGGAGCAGCATCATGGCATGGGCTGGAATCGGGAGAGGGCCGAAGTTGGATCGGTCTATTTACAGTCATTCATAAATACTTATGTTGATTACTGTGACTTGCTGCATCATTGGTGGCATAACAGACCACTTCTATTTGCAGCTATTGGCATAAGCATTTATGAGCAATTACGTAAGGCGGACGGTGCGGCATAGCGCTTATGAAAGAGTTATGTAGCTCTAGACCGGACCAGGTGGATGTGAGGGTCCTCCTCAGCTTATTTTTATTTTTACTCATGCAAGCATAAAGTATATGTTTACATATACAGTACTTTATGCTTTTTTAGGCTGGCTGTTTTAGGCTGTAGGGGGGGGGGCATCAGATTGATCATGTGAGACTGTCTGGGTTGGTTCCCAGCAGGCAGTAGGTGGGAGGTGCTGTTCGTCTGCTCTCCAGTCAGCCTTTCATGTCGCTCACTTCAGATATCCAGCACTTCGTCTCCACCAGTATATGCCTTTAATGCAGCTTATGTGACGCGCATCAGGAAGTGTGTTGTTTAGGAGCTTGACATTGGAACGTGTAATTAAAAAGGTGTTAGAGGCAAAGCAAAAAACTTTTTTTCTTTTTTCAGTTCGATGGTATTTTCTACCTTTTTTCATCATTGCTTTTAAAAAAAAGCCCCCAAAATAACACATTGCCGGATTACGACGGTGTAAAACCTTTCACAAAGGAGCTCTGTGCTGCAGTATTCCATGAGAGCAAGTGTCCATTCCGGCTCTAGTAACTGGGATCTGCGACAAGCACTGATATGGCGGCTGCACATGGATACGTAACTGTTTTGTGGCCGGTTTCTGATGACACGTTTCGAATCCCATTCCACACCGGCGGGATTTTGGGGCTCCTGTTGAAAATACATTTAGATAGTGGCGTCTCGGTGGCGTAGCCTGTAGAGCACTGTCCACATGCTCATTGCGAATCCGGACACGCAACCTTTGTCAGCTTTTGTCAAGCTTTTTCTTGCTCTCATTCTTCCTTTCTCTCTAAACTGTGCTGTACAATAAAAAAACTGAACAGTCTTAAATTTTAAAAATATATAAATGCATGCCGATAAAGGGTCTGGATGTTTCTGGAAGTTCCCGCCCCGGATAATTGAGAGCCAGTCAGATGCACTCTGCATTGACATCTGAGGAACCCCCTTCCTCCACCCCCTTACAGGATCGAGTAAATCATGAACTCCCTGAATCCCCGTCCCCTACGCCCCCCGAGAGCTTCTGCTGCCGTACCTGCTATCTGACGAGCACTAATCAATTATAATGGACAGAGTGTCTGTGTCAGGCCAGCCCCAGGGGGTTCCGCCAGCCGGTCAGATAAGAACCCTCACCTTCCCATCCAACTTTCAATGAGAATACCACCAGACAACTTTACTGCAGTTGTCTTTCTGCATTTCTTGTCTGTTTGTGAGGGGCGATATGTCTGTCTGTGTGAGTGTGCGTGTGTGTGTGTGTGTGTTTGTGAGCACCTCTGCGCGCGCATCGCGTGCCCGCGGGGCCGGGGCGTAGTCGGCAGACGGCCTCGCATGGAGAGGGCGGGCCGCTCCGTCTTTAATCACCCCCATCCTTTCAAACCGTCGCTCTCTGCCCCTCCCCGGGCTCTCCGCGGGGAGTGTATCACAAACTGATCAATCCCAAGACCCCAACAGGGATAACACCCCGCATTCAACCCGGTTCGGGCAGATAATCTCCACGTGGTACCGACAGGTAAAACAAAGCCTTCCAGCTAAAAACCTCGCGTCACCTGTTTATTTTAGCATCCGGGAAGCATCGGGGCCATCTCTTGTGCTGTCGTCAGCGTCTATGTGACGGGTAGGCTAACGGTTTCCCACACTGTAGCAAAGCAGCGTAGCACCTCATAATTTCCTCGTCCCTGAAAGCCCTTTTGTTTGCATTAATGAGTCAGAGTGTTGTTAGCTCCGGTAATCCTATTGGAATCCACTCAAAGGGATTGCCTTTTGGGGTCTTGTTTTTTTTTTGTTGTTGTCCCAGGCGGCAACTGTCCATAGAGATCGCGCGGGTGCTTTATTAAGCTTGTTGCGTCCTGTTAAGCCCCCTCCCTTACATGGCGTCGCTGCTCCCTGCGACAAACTTCAGACAAAGTGACGGCTCCCAGTCAAACGGCACGCGAAGACGCAGCATAGCGCTCACAATTTTCTCAGCACCAGATGTCCCTTAGGCTTCTAATTACCCAGGGCGATGACTTTCACTCAACAGGATGGGCCTTTGACGTCTCTATATAATTTGACTCTAGACGGATGACTCTTGTCACCTCAACAGAGCGGTAGTTAGCCAGCTAACACTTGTGCGCTGTGAGTCTGTGACTCAGTCACAGCGTGGCTGTGTGACTCCTAGAATCTTTACAGTGAGGGACTTTTGACCTTAAACATAGGTTATAGTTGTGAGTCATTATATCTCTTCCTAGTAAGATTTTAAGTCCTAAAATTGCTTGTACAGTGTCTACAGAGAAGGGCCAAGGCTTCTGGCATAGCTACAATGTGGGGCTTTGTCTTCTTTGACTCCTGACTGCAGGTCAGTTCACTTGTTTTTGCAGTAGACGGATGTGCGTACGCTACTAGCGCTCACCGCCTAACACGCCTATATAGAAAACAACCTTCAATTGTTTTCGGGTCGCACGCATCAATTACGCTTAACCCGTGTAAGAATCTGGAATGTTCTGTGTACCTAGGTGGTAAAATATGCCGTCATTGAAGCGGAGTTAATGCGCTGAACTTGGAGTTAGGATATCCTGCTCGCCACCTCCCCCCCCCACCACCATCAGCCCAGGCATTGATTTACTGACAGACTCTTGTGCAAATGGTTTAATTTCTCTGTCACTATGTCCTCATCTTTCTAAGGCAGTGCAGGTGAGACCCGGGGAAATGGCAGTCCGATCCCTAGGGAACTGTAGCCAGGCCATTAAGCCCTTAAACAAGCACGCTGCTTTTTTGGAACGCCGTACAAGGACAGGGGGTGCGGGGGAAAGCGTAATTCTTTGCATTTTTATCACGGCAGCACGGCAACGCTGGGAGGGTGCGCGGCGAACTGTTTTTTTTGTTCGGGCGGGTACACGAGCCCCCGAGCGCTAGGTCACCCTGTAAACACCACATTCAGGACGAAGTGTCGAAAATATGGTAGTTGCGGCCGGCCCTTCCGAGGTTGTACTTCGCAGGAGCTAGATCGCTTGTTGCGAGTTTGCTGGCGTTGATGTGAAAGATTTCAGCAGCTCGAGGTGGCGGAGTGTCGTCGCGTCACCGAGACTCGAAGCAGAAGTTTCCAATGGGCTCTTGTCAAGGCATCCCTTTAGTGGACGGTTAAGCCGCCAACACGGGGGAGCGAGGGAGAGGGAATGAGGGGGGGTTCTGGAACAAGGTCACGTTCTCCACAATGGCCACTTTTGTTTCTTGCCTGAGACTGTACCTAGATGACATCATCCCTCTGAAGATATAAAGCCCCCCAGCCACAGGAATTGGTTTTCAATATGTGAGGTATGGCTCTTGTACAGGAGCTCCATGCAGGGGAAGCTCCACGGGAATTTTCACAAGAGTTATGGAGCTCATTTTCGCCCAAAGTTTTCCGCACCAGGGAAATGGAAATCCCAAATTGCTTCCGACTTTAAATAAAACGAGCCTCGAACGTTGCTCAGAATTGTTCTCATTTTTTCCAAACTAGTTTCTCCGAAAAGCTGGCGCAGCTCACGTTACCGCACGTTGGAAATTAAAAGGTCGGATATTACTCGCAGGGCTATTTGCCGCTTTGCTCCGCCTCCGTTTACTGTTTTCTCGGCCTCCGTTACAGGTTCCTTCCACGTCTCCTGCAGGCCCCGCGGGGGAAAGTGCGCGTGCATCTACTGAATCTGGAACCCCGACAGATCAGAGGACGGCGGGGGGGCCTCGTCCACGGAACATGCTGGGTGAGGGTCCCGCTGAGCCGAGCGGCTCCGCCGGCTCAAGGTCGGGGCGGCTCCGGGGTCACCCCTCCAGCGGCCCCCTGTCAGGGCCCACGCTGCGTGAGGAAACAGGCTTATATTTCTCGCTTAATCCTCTGGGTGCGAAACGTGTGCGGTCTACTGGAGAGGAACGGGAACGGCAAGGAGGGAGGAATCGGCCTACACTTTCCTGGCTCTCGCTTCTGAAGCGTTAGTCGGGGCATTCGCCCGCCGTTAAGGGCATTCACCTGTCGACGAGGGAATTTACCCTCCATTAAGGACGTTTACCTGTCAGTGAGGGCATTTACCCTTCAGTTAGGGTATTTGCTCTGTGAAGCCGCACAAAGCAAATAGGGCCAGATGTTGCAGAGGCCTGATGGTACGACTGTATTAAGCACATTAACCACAGCACGTTTGTTACACACGCTCGACCGTTGGTAATTAGAGCTTTTAATGAAGAGAGGCCGCGAAGACGCTTTCCCTCGTTGGACGAAACGGCGCAAAACGAGAGCTCTGTTCGCTCCTGGAGCAGATTGTTGTTTCTCCTGCCTCCCCCTTCATCGAAGCCCCTATACCCTGTTTACTCTGCCCTTGAAAAATATTGTTTCTTCATATTTCAGAAAGCAAAACAAGGGTCTTTTAAGGGTTGGGAGTTCCGTCACAGCCGAGCGGTTTGGGCCGCGTCTCGGGGCGGGTGTGAATTGGGCCTTTGATGCTGACAGCCTCCGCGACGTGCACAATGTGGCCTTTCAAAGTCCGCGCCCAATCCTAATTAAGTTGCCGAAAAAGCTTTTCCACGGTTTATTTTCCTGAGCTGTTTTCCACTGAGAGAGAGAGCGAGAGAGAGAGCGAGAGAGAGAGCGAGAGAGAGAGCGAGAGAGAGCGAGAGAGCGAGAGAGAGAGAGAGAGAGAGCAGGCTCTTCACCTCTTCAGCGGTGTTATCCAGTCATTGTTCTTTATTAAAGTTTTGGGTCAGAACAAACAGGTTCAATCCAACCACAGAGCAGTTGGTCTTTAACATTCTTCATTGTTTCCATTGTTTTCCATTGCATATAAACAAAAATGGGGTGTTCCTTTCTATTGCTTGATACAGCAGACTGCTCTCTCATCACCTTCCATCCTTCCTTTCTGCTCTCTCTCTTAATCTCTCCCTCTCTCGCTCTCTCTCTCTCATGGAGATGATGATAACGTGTGGAGGTGTGCTTTAAAATGTTAAAACAGTCTTCCATTTTCTAAGAGTCCTCCTTCATCAGCCGCTCAGCATGAGCCGTAAGAACCTGCCAAGTTGTGCTCCGCACCGATGCTAACCGCCTCAGAATGGAATAATTACCATTAGACCTGCGCTCTATATTTAAACCCCTTTCCCAGGCGTCATGGAGAAAAACGCGGCAAACCACTTAATCAGGGGCGTGAATATCAGGGGCGCGCGCGCGCAAATGCCGCATTGCACATACGTCAGCCTGGGGCCGCATGAGAGGTGCCGCTAAGTAAAAATCTCTGTTCCGGTTTGTTTTATGTGTTATACAGGTGTGGCTGCCTGCATCTGTCTGCGCCGTCTGCTAAAACGCGAGAATCCTGCTAAAATGTACATACCCCCTCATCTTTAGGGACATATTGACATTCATCCTTAGTGACACAGTGTTCCATTTAAGTCCATTCAAGTCTGCGCAAGCTTTTTTCAACGCACCGGATTCGCTCATGTCCCCTCGCTTAACGAGACGTTACCTACCAGGGCGGAATTATCACAGATACAGCGACTGTATCCAGCATTTTGAGCGCTCCGGTTCGGTTTCGTTTGGGCGCGATAATGAGTCACCTTTCTGTGCCATCGATTGGGTGAGGCGAGCACTGTGT
Organism: Ilyophis sp. 1 JC-2022; assembly: GCA_022702515.1. Lineage (NCBI taxonomy): Eukaryota > Metazoa > Chordata > Actinopteri > Anguilliformes > Synaphobranchidae > Ilyophis > Ilyophis sp. 1 JC-2022. The sequence continues at coordinate 55,992,740 of CM040404.1, forward strand.
CCAGCGGAGCCGAAATACCAGGTGGAGAAACATTACCCTCAGAACGCGACAACTCATCCGGGAGCGTTTCTGCGAGGACGCTCCAATACGCATAATCGCAAAATTGATGGAGAGATGAAAATATCATGCTTGATTTTCTTGTTTATCTAAAATGGAGCCTTTCCCATAATTTTGTAATAATGTGCTCTAGTCCTATTGCCATTTCTCTCATAGTGTGCTCCTATGTGTTTTAGAACACTCAGGGCTGTTTTTTTAATTATTTAATATTTCTTATTTTATATTAATTTTACAGTGAAGCACTTTTCTGCAATTTCGTGTGTGAAAAGTGCTGTATTATTTATTATTATAATTATTATCTTTGGGGAAGCAAAACCCAGTAGTTCACCTCACAAGTTCTACTGAACGTGAATATCTCATCGGAACTTGAATTAATTCATAATTTAAGTAATACATGAACTTCGGGGAAACGGTTTAGATGTTGGGTGTATTGCAACAAAACCAAGAAACTCGCTGTCGCTTTTGAAGGCAGATTTACAACGCTTAGTAGATACATCCCAGAGCTTCCCCTGGGTGTTTTTTTTTATTAAACATTAGGTGTCTCTGCGCGCTGCTGGATCCGGTGATGAATGTTTGTAGGAGTTAGCGGCGGAGCTAACACGGCTGCCACGTTCTCGCTGGGGGTCGGGCGAGCGCTCGGCGCAGAGGGTCCGGCCCATTAAGATAACTGTTTATTTTTAGTAAGATTAACGCAGGGGGCCCGGGCGATGTAAACACTGTCCCGGGCCTCACGGAGGTGGGGGCGGCGGGGCCATGGGGGTATTCCGTACTGTGGGCCAGGCCCCGCTCTCCAGATTTAACTCTATTAGTTCCTTCTGATTAACTCCTCGGCAGCCGCCCCAACCCCCACACCCCAAACATCCCTTTCGGCACCACACGTCCCCCTCTTTCCATCCACGAACCGCCATCAGCGCGGTTATATGGATGAGTAGGCCTCAGGCTGGCGATTGACCTTTCTGATGTTGATTGATTGTTGCAGGCAGCTAGGAGAGGACCTCAGGGTTTCTGTTCTCCTTCTCCCCCTCCCTCTCTCTCTTTCTCTCTCTCTCTCACACTTTCCGCCTCTCTCGCTCTCTTTCTCTTACTCTCTCTCGCTCTTTCTCTCCGTCTCTCCCTCTCTCCCCCTCTCCCTCGCTCCCCTGGTGGCGGCGGTGGCCCACAGGAATAATTGATGAAGAGCAGACAGGCGGTGAGTGTTCAGGGACCTCAGGAACACTGGCTGACACGGAGCCCTGGAGGGGCAGGCTGACGCTCGGCCAAGGTGACAGGGGCCCCGGGGGCGGGGCGCCGGAGTGAGTCAGAGGGCACTGATTGGCGCAGGGGGGCGGGGGTGACCAGGGTACTCGGCATAGGACGGTGGCGCGAGGGTGGGGCTGGCAACCGCGTAGGAAAGGTGGTCAGAAGCTTGTCCGGGGAGATGGAGGCTAATAGGCTTGCACTGGAAACTCGAGGAGTGGCACATTTGTTCCAGCGTGGCCAAAGGCTCCCCTGCTGTGGACACAGCTGGTCTTGTAACCAGCAAAAGCAAGCAATATAAGGAATATTTTATGATTAAGGTCAGTTTATCCGGGAGCCATCTTTAGAACGAGAAGAACGAACTTGCATCTTGACTTCTTGATGTTTAAGTTTAGAAAGCTGAGTATTTTAAAATATAAAATAATCACTGCCATTATCTCTCACGCGTTACATTCCATATATTTTTATACTTTATTATTTTAAAGTTATTACTTTATTTTACTTTATTATGTTCGTTAGATTGGTCTTTTTTGTTTAACTCCTATGTTCTGTGAGGCACTTTGTGATACATTCTGTGTACAAAAGGTGCTTTATTATTATGTTCATCATATGTGTGGGAGTACAGTGATACTTGCGCATATAACATGGCTGTTTTTAGAAGGAATATACATTCGATTATTTTTCATATAGTTCAACCATCATAGTCGCACTGTTTTCCTGTTGTGTGGACTGAACCACCCCAGTTCCATATTATTGTGCCCCCTATGAAAACAGAGGGCTTGACTTTCCCCACAAACATACTTAACTTCTCTGTTTTACCAGTCACATAAAAACAGATCACACCCAACGAGGGGCTGCAGGCTGAATACGAGCCCTTCCCCCCTCCAAAGAACATGCTTGTAAAGGGGTTTTATGATGTAAAGAATACTAACAGGAAGAGGGAAAAAGTGCATTGTGTTACTCCAAGGGCGCACAACTTGTTCAGAAAAAGAGGAATTATTTCTGTCCCCGTTTTATAATGCCTGCCTTGAGCGAGGCAAGGAGTTAGATAAGCCCAGGCCTCTGTTATTTTATATATCCAAACCTCTGTACAATATTATTGTTCCATTTGGCCTGTGTTTGTGAGAATAATCCTTTCAGCTGGTAGGGGCGGCGCTTGCAGGCTAATGACTGGCAGAGACACACTCATCCACGCGCGCACACACACAAGCACGCACACACACAAAAAATTCTATTCAATTTTATTTGTATAGCGCTTTTTACAGAGAACTGTCACAAAGACGCTGTATAGGGAAACAGAAGGAAAATATAACAAAAAACCAGGCCCCCAACCAGCAAAACGAGGTAAAAAACTCCCTGGTCAGGGAGAAAAAACACTCAACGGTGGCGAGAAAAAAAACCCCAGTGGGAAAAAATCTCAGAAGGAACCTGGCTAGAGAGAGGGTGCCCATCCTTCGCTGGCTGGCTTGGTTTAAACTAAAGGTGGTGAAGTGTATAATAGTACAGAGTAATAAGGGATCTAATAAAACTAGCTGGTAAGTAAGTTCAGTTCAAAGGGGCGGGTGGTGCATCTGGGACTCCGGTTTTGTCAAGTCGGGAGGATAAACCAAAAAGGATAAACCAAAAACACATGCACACACACACACAGCCAGCACTTCTCCTCCACCACTGTGCTGCCCCCTTCCTAAGTCGCTCCTCCATTCACCCTTTAAGGTGTAAAATCACAAATATGTGATTAGAACATTCTTAAGTGAACATTCTAATGCTGATGTAACAATCAAAGCAATGAAGTTCTAGAACACTGATTTAGAATTTTGAAAAATACATTCCAAAAAGCATACTCTTCAATGGGTTAAGAAGTGGAATGCTGTGTAACATTCTCATTGTTGGAATGAACTGTTATCTGTGCAATCTGACTCTCCTCCGTGGTCACTGAAAGCGACTTTGCTTTAATTCCCTTCCTGAATAGGCTGTTAGTCCCCAGGCCCCATGCTTCGGGGTTCTGGCATCCCCCCCTTCGGTCCCACCAAGCAGAGAAATGTGGATTGGTGACAAGCTGGTTGCGCCAGATGATGGGTCAGAGGTCAAACGACTGCAACTTTCTGTCACCCAACGGTACTGAATTATGGATGTCCCGTCCCTAAAACGTGCTCCCCATCCGCCTAGTGCTAACGCTTACCACTGTGCGCTCATATGATTTAGTTATTAATTACATTATCTGGTGTTCGGTTCAGCCGGACACTTCTATTAATCAAATCATGAATATTCATGAGGCGATCCCATGGCGATTGACTGAGTGCTTTGTGGGCATTGGAATTATTTTTAACCCCTTCATCTTCTGCTCCATCTCTGTTGTTGGGCTTTTATGAGTCTACCATTGAGTTAATGTTCTTATTTTTTTACTGCGTAATATACATGTGTTATTAAGAAATCGGTGCAGAACTGCACTTTTGTTGAACTGGTACCTGTGTGTTCTCTTCACGTTGAATTGCCTGCTGTTTGAAAGGTGCTATATATAAAAATAATCTTGCCTTGCCTTCCATTTGGGAAGCAAAAAGCCTTTTCTCAGATTGTCATCGCCTATAGTGCCTTTTGGTCTGTTGTGTGGAAAACGTGTTGTCACCTAAAACTATCAAGGGAAGCAGCTTGGAGGAGCGTAGGTGGGTAAGCGGTGACTTGAAGGCCGACTTTTCTAAATTTGTGAGAAAAAAAGGCTGAAATAACTGTTTCGATAATGGAGGGATATACGTAGAACCATTACGGCTTCAGCCCTTTATGTTTCCCCGTGAAAGGAAGTGAGAGAGCCCGCGTCCGCCTGTTTAGACTTCGGACGGGGGGAACGGCGGTTAGAGTGCTCTGGCTCTGGATATGCCAGCCGTGTGTGAGGACAGGCCAGCTGAGCGATGGTGTTCAGGGACGGAACGGACTCGGTAGCGCTGAGTGAATGAGTGATTGCGCTGGGACCGTGGTGAGCAGTGGGTTTTATATACATCATGATACTGTCAGTTAAGTACAGATGTAAAATGAAAGGCTTTCTTTGCCAAACACTGATCTTTACTAGAGGCCATGCTGTGAATATGTCTAACACGGACATTGTCTTCTTGGTTAAAATGTGTGACCGCATATATAATCATATACATGAAAAAAAAGATTGAAACATTAATGGGAGAATATTTTGAAAGCATTGGTAAATAGGTAGTTGTACACATTGTCTTACAGTACATAAAATAAGTTTAACACTCACACACACACACACACACACACACACACGCATACACACATCCAAGCACACACACGCACACAAGTTCAATGAACGTACTGTATTCTGAACGCCATAATGGTTATTTCACTGTTGCTTCTGTGTGGTGTTTGTTAGTTTAAGAGTGGTACATTTCTGGCGAGGCGGAGCTGGTGAGTCCACTGATTCACTCATTCAACTCACAAGGACTCTTTGAGATCTCTCTATGCTGTACGGCTCAACCATTGCAGAAAAATAAAGACAACGGACTGTCGCCTGAGCTCTATATCTGATAGCAGAGAGCAAAAAAAAAACACTGAGATGTCGAGAAGGAGAGCAGTAACCTTGTTCCGGACATAGCCAGTCTTGGAGTCTCGTCAAATTTGGCGGCAACCTCAGTCTTCCCTAGTAGGAAGGGAGGCTTCGATGAACCGAATCTGTTTACCGAGGCCTGTGTAGAGGAGGAGATGCCTTTAATCAGTCCCAGGCAGCCTGACCAGAGAGGGGAATATTGAGCAGCAGAGATCTCTGTGTGGTTCTCCGCCGCGCACCTGGGTCTGCGGGCAGGAGTCATTCTGGACGGCCCAAATATCAGCGTGGAAAGAAATGGAGCCAGTTTTCCCTCCCCGTTTTCCGGCCCTGTGGCCCTCCCTCGGCCTTTCTGTGCGAGAGAAGCTGCATTTTGAAGCCCGTCTGCGGACAGGGACTCGAAGGATGTGGCCAGGAGTTGGCAGGAAACACGTCCCCTCCAGGCTCACGGCGAGGTGCGGTTGAGCCTCGTCCAGGCGACTTAAAAAAAAAGAAAAAAAAGAAGCACAGCGCACATCCGGACCCTGTAAGCGGTGTGTCGTGCATCGTTGCCCCGAGGAAGGAGGAGGGAGAGAGAGCGGGAGAGCGGGAGAGCAGGAGAGGAGAGAAAGGGAGACACTCCTTTAAAATAAAACAATTCTTTGACTTGCCAAACAGAGACAAATTTCCCAGTCTCCCTGAAGGCAGAACTGCTATCCGACTGGCAGCAGCTGCCTACCGCACAGACTGAGAGCACAGTGAGTCACGAAATGACACCTCGCACATTATGCGCTTACACTGTGCACATTATTTATAGCGCAAAATTAAAACGTCTTACAAAACGTGCCTCATTTTTAAGAGGCGTATTTTCTTAACTTTCTTTGTCTCTGTTCCCGCAGAATGTAATTTGCTCGTTTCGGCATGGAATTTGTTTGAAATGCGTGCGAATTGCCAATGCAAATTCCGTCCCGGAAATGCAAATAAAGCGGCTCGAATTGAGTGGAGCTAAATGGAATTGAGTTTAAATCTCGAGACAGTCTCAGCCCGTGGAAGAAAATTGTCCATGAAACACAGGAAACCTCAAAATTACAAACAACCCCAGCGGACCGAAGAAATGGCATCGGTTAACTCGGTCCCTGCTGGTCCCTGCCTCGGTGCCAAGCTCTGGTTTTCTCTCCGTCTCCCCCTGCCTGCCTCTCTTGCCCCCGTCCTCTGTCTCTCCCCCTCCCACCCTGTCTCTCTTTCTCTCTCTTTCTCTCACTTTCTCTCACTTTCTCTCAGCAATGGGAAACTGTGAGCGCAGGGCTCTGTGGATTGTGGCGACATGCCCGGCATGACCGCAGTGGAAAATAAGAAATCCAGTGTCCCTCCTATAACTGGGCATAGGGGTGTTCTCTAAAATTCTGAAATCATGCTCTTTGGATGGGCTGAGGAGGAAGGGGCGGAGTCACTGTAACAGCAGATCGCATAACTAATGAGCTTGGGGACCGCCTCCTTGCCTAGCAGTGCGAAAATGGCGGCGGGGGTGTCGCAGCAGCCACACGGAATTCCATCATTTCCGCTGGCTCCTTGAAACGGCGTCGGGGAAGCGTTCTCCTCTCTGCCTTCCGTCTTGAGGCCCGCAGAGATCCCAGTCTGACCCAACCGCGCTGCCGCCGCTTTACAGAGAAGCAGCACTTCATTTCCATTCTTTTTTTCTCTCCGTCTCTCTTTCCCCAAACATAGTAGCAACACGGATAGTGATTAATGGGAGAGAGATGGATAGAGGAGCTCTGCTGCTAGATGTAAAAAAAAAAAAAAAAAAAAAGTGCCGGTTGGTGAAGTGCGAACAAGTACGTGCATTCAGACCTCGGTTTTGCATCCAAGATCATTTGAGCCGCCTATGAGTTCGGCGGCCACATTTCAAATCACTCCCTCGCCCCCTCGAGTGCCACCACCATCACTACAAAGGCCGTTTCACACTGTAGCACCTGGATTGAGGTGGTCTTATTTGGAGCTCTTCCAACCAGAGAGCCGAAACCAGGCAAAGTTGTGGTTTCAGGTTCTTTTCCACCGAGCTTTCTGGAGGGTCAAAAGCGAAGCACACAATGGAGAACTGTGCTACTTATACCTTGTAAAGAAATGACCTCACAACAACCAGGGTAGTGGGGAGTGCCGTGCCAGTGTCATGATCCTTCAAGGTGCTTTTCAAGGCAGTGTACCGTTTCTTCCTTTCATTTGAGAAATACATTCATGTAGGTGTGTAAATAAGAAGATGAATAAAACAGGGACTAATGTTTTAAATATTTTATGCTCAACTCTAGTTGTTATGGTTTCTGGTTTCCCAGTTCCACAGATTAGTCTTGTGAAACTGAATATTACACATAATTAAAATTCCAAATGCATTTAAGCGGAAAATCTTTCTTTAGTTCTGCTTTACATATACTGTTTTATATTTTACAAAGTTTGAACTTTAAATTTTTCATGATAAATGTTTTTAAAATGAGAGTCTTTAAATATTTGTTTTTGAGTCGTGTTTACTAAGTAGCAGCTAATTATATTTTGAATCAGACTTATTTTATTCTCCCATCACCCTGTGTTCCTTCCTCCTAGGTACTGGAAGATCATACAAATAATTACTCCCTCATAATTCAAAAATCACCTGATTTTCCAGACGTTAGTAATGGTGAACGATTGAGCAATGTTGCGAGTGATCAGACGTGTGGAAAAGATTGACACACGAGAGAAGAAATCGAAGAGCTCAATGGAAGAGCTTAAGCGCTTCTGCCTTGACTGAGAATATGAGTAAGAATTAAGTCCTACCTCATGAATAGGCGCTCGATGTTCTGGTTCAGAGCAATACGGTGGTCACAAAAACTACGATACAATTACCGGTAGGGTTGAGCGCAGGCATTTCGAGACGTCCCTGCATGGCAATGTCCGCACAACTTCATAGTCGGGGGCGTTTCCTGTTGAGCGCCCTGTGACATTCAATCTTGGACCGGTCACCGCTGCCCAGTGGGTGATCTGGCATGGCAGCTCGAATACGCCCCTCCCCTCTGCATCCTGTGCCCTGATCCCGGAGCCACGCATGGGGCAGACTGTCGGCCTCCGGGGCAGCTGGTCGGCCTGTCAGGTGCAATAAATCAAACCCGGAGCCGCGGGGGGCGGGGTGTCGGGAAGAGAAAGGGGAGGGTCGCCGATCGAGGAGACTCAATTTGTTTGTGATCATTTTTATATAGACCCGCACGACGAGGGAGCGGGTTGTAGGTCTCTCAGAGGACGCCGGAGGGAAACCGCTGGGATTTGAGAGAGAGGGCGAATGACACAAAGGAAGAAGCGGAATGACGCGGGGAACGAATCGAACCGAACGGAAATTGAACGGGAATCAAACAGTAAAAAATGCTCCCGGGTTACCTTGAAGAGTAATGACTCACAGGGGGGGGAGGACAGCAGGACACCTCCCGTCGTCTCGCGGTGCAGTGCGCGGCCTACAGCTCCGGGGCTTTCATTCCCTCAGCGGGAGGGCGGGGCATGGGAGGGGCCCGGAGTGTCGACTGACAGCCAATGGTTACCATGTGAAAACCACTCCTCGCTTCCCTGCTGCTTTACAGAAGCCCAGCAGCATTCTGAGCGGCACCGGACCCCCCCCTCACCCACTCCTTTCTGACCCCAGGCCTGCTCCACAGCTCACAGCTGCTGGGGGGGAAGAGGGAGGGAAAATAGAACGAGGGAGAAGCCCTGGGGTGAATGAATAGACTGATGAAAGATACCAGCTCAGCGCTGGGTTTCAACATAACAATGGAGTTGGGTTGGAAGGGTTTTTTTTTTTAGACCCATGTATTGCCCTGTTTTACATCAGCACAAAGCTCTCTCTCAGAGACACTGTAAGCAGTTCCGGTTCCACGCCGTGCGTGTACGTACGTCGAAGGATTTATGCACTTACTTGTGTTTTGTTTTCTTCGTTTATTTAATTTATTTAATGCGCTGTCGCGCAGGATTCTGCGTGGGCTTTTTTGGCATCTCAGATGTGCCACCAGAGGAGGTGCAGAGAGAGAGAGAGAGAGAAAGAGAGAGAGAGAGAGAGAGAGAGAGAGAGAGAGAGAGAGAGAGAGAGAGAGAGAGAGAGAGAGAGAGAGAGAGAGAGAGAGATGGAAGGTGACGAGAGCAGTCTGCTGTATCAACCAAGAAAAAGGCACGGCCCATTTTGGTTCATATGCAATCTAACTACAATGGAAAATGATGGAAACAATGAAAAACGTTGCGTAACACACACACACACAAAGTATTTTTTGAAAGACTAACTGCCCTGTGGTTGGATTGAACCTGCGTGGCGAATATTTAGATATTATAGAAATAATATAGACATGTCTATTGCCCTCCATAGTATCCCTGTTAATATTACCAATGCAACATTTGCTTTGATAAGTAGTATGATATAGTGTAGTATCAATGCTGGAATACGTTTATTACAGAGAATCAATCATCCATTTTGTCTGTACATTTAATGAATTTCATCTGCTGTTATTCTGCATGCTGTGTAGACTTGTGGCTCAGATGAACCGCAGGAGGTGTAGAGAGCAAGAGGGAGGGAAGGGGGAGAGAGAGGGGTGGGTGAAACAACACTCGGAGGCTCTCTGATGGGATGGTTAGCTGTAGTCATTTAGCCATTCATTAAAGTCAACAAACCCATCTGCACCTGCGAGCTTCTCTCCCCGCCCCCACAACCTGCGCAATGCTCCCCCTTCTCTCCCAGTTCCCCCGTCGTAATAATCTTGTCAAATTATTCCTGACAGGACGTTTAAGTGACTCATGGCCAACCTTTTCCCTGTGATTTCAGAATTTTTTCATTTCTGTAAGTGCAAAGAAAATCAAGGGAGGTGCACAAAGGTGGGGAGATCATGGTATTTTTTCTTCTGAGTGACAGTTATCATTTTTTTATTATCCAAAGTAAAAAAAAATGTTTGTACTCTGGAGATTACATGCGGCTATGCTGTACATCAACAGATCAAACGGGAAATAACATCGGAATAAATGAAGAACAAAAAACTAACGGTGGCCAATTTTTACACAGAAAAGTCGGTAAACAAATACTTAATCTGTATATTCATAGGACCAACAAATCAGGGCATTGAGACAGAAAGAGAGAGAGGGAGAGAGAGAGAGAGAGAGAGAGAGAGAGCGCAACACAGCGGGAGAGACAGATGTATATGTATCTTATAAAACATAGAATAATTACACACAAAACAATAATTAATATTAATATAACATTAATAATACTAGAGCATTCGGTGGTGAGTGGGGTGGCTGAGGAGGTTATGTCTCCCGTCACGGGTGTCGGGATTTATCAAGCCAGCTCTTGTCGTAACACAACTGCTTATTAGAACAGTTTTATGCCCGCGCATTAATTAATCTTAACCACCGCTGACTGCGAGAGACTCCGCGGCGAGCGGCGAGAAGGAGCGAGCCGCACTTTGTTTCCTCGTTGTTTGCGTATCGGCGATTCCTCATTGATCATCCATTAACACCAGATAGGGCCTGCTTCTCTGCGTGGCTCTTTATTAATGCGGCTCTTAGAGTGCCGGGGTACACACTGCGAGTAACAAGGCACAACACCGGCGAGGACGACTGCATTTTTTCGTGGCGTCTCATAAATAATAATCGCCAAATCCGAATAATGAGAGGAGCCGCAGTATGCCTCGGTCGTAAATGGTGGGTTTTTTTTTAACACCGCCTTTCCACACGAGAAGATGAATGGAGTGGATTTCGAGTCTTTGCTGCCTCTGTGTAAAGTGTGAGATACTGTAGCGTGTCTACTCAGCCTAAGCCAATGCTAAAGTAAAATTATTATAGCATTTGGAAAGGTAATTTTAAAGTTGTTCTTTAGTGGAGACGGCTTGTTCACTTTCATTCTGTGAAAAGATAGGACTAGGTAGATGGGTAGGTTTTAATTGCTACTAAGCTGGCTACTTTGGATTTCATTGTAGAGGTTGGTCTTGTTCTGCCAATAGAATCTCTGTTTCTATTACATAGAGAACCAGCTCATTTTCATTACTGGCACAGGTAAACAGGGGTGGAGCTAAGGGGGTGTTTATTAAATTGGGGAATGGTGTGTAATGGTGACAGATGTGTTGTATTTTCATATATTTCTAAAGTCGCAATTACAATTTTAAGGCATAGCTTTCATATAAGCTTCGGCCTTGATTTGAGCCTTCAGCCAAATGTTTCAAATTCACTCTTTACAGTGGGAGAATGGGGAGGCATTATACCCATTTGAAATATATATTTTTTTTTTAAATGTTCATTGGTTTAAAAAAAAAAAAAAAAAAGTTTGGATCTGGGCTGAATAATATCTGACTCATTAGAATTTGGATTGATAAACTATTCTTATAGAATAATGAGTTTTGACTGGAGTGGCGTAAAGGCTGTTACAGAGTGTTTAAAACACGGACAGTCCTCTGGATTGTCTGCGGACTTTTGCCTTTCATAGTCGAGCGTACCAACCCCCCATTTGTAGACTACATTTACCATAATTTTTGCGCAGAAATTGCAAACAACAATGGCGTCCTAAAACAAAAGAAGATGGCGGTACGCCGAAGGTACGCGTGCAGGTCAAATGACTGGTCCGTGTGTGGACGTCCGTTTTGGGTCTGCTATGATGTCATTCAGGTCCGCGCAGACTCTGCGGACGTCCGCACGCATACTTTTTACGGCGACTATGAATTGGCTTTATGAACGCTGTGCGTTCCCTGAGGTGGCCGGGCTGGAAGAGGGGACGAGGGTTTGACAGCACCGCCCATCGCACCATAGCTGCGAAGTGAACCTCTGCAGACCGATCTATTTTCTCCATTAGCCTGAGAGGCTGCCCCGGGCGACACACCATACACATGTCGCGCGGCGTTAGCCGTAAGCATCCCCGCTAATGAACTTGAGGGCCCGTCGGGGGAAAGGGGGGGCGCATTAACACCGGCGTTGGCGTCTCCCCCCGGCCCCGCTCTTCACAGCTCTCCAGCTCGCCCCGAGTATCTCCAGCGCGCCTTTAATTTTTCAGTGCCCTTGTTCCTGTAACCTCGGGTTGACCCCAGCGGCGCTTCCTTCCACTTCTTGTGATCTCCAGAACCAGAGGCATTCAATATCCCCTCCGCACGTTCCTCTGCTGCCAGGTTTGGTCTTTTGCCACTTGCGAAGTTCAGAAGCTCTCTGTAAATAAACATTATAACCTATTTCTCCACGAATGGTAAAAGATGCTCGAGTCTCAGGAAATATTGAGGAGCTTTGGAGTCGTACACAGCATGTAATCAGTACACAGTAATCTCAATTAGGAATTAAACTAACAGAATGCGCCCGACCTTCCCTCAGCAGGTAGGCAAGGCGATAGAGGGGCCCGGGCAGGTCGCAGCCTGTTACGGCTCGTCTGTTGTTTGTTTGGATCGAGTCCAATTATCAGCAGAAGTTTACGATAATTACGAGTAATTTTAGGAAGCCGCCCACAAAACACAGGAGACTTAAATATCGCCACGGGTTACACAATCCCTCAAGGCAAAGATTATAGAGAAGGTGGAGACAATTATTTGGAAAACCTTGTCTTAGTGTTATCATCAGAGAAACAAACATGGAGCACTGGAGCAAGACAAGATGGAGAAAGAAGAGAGAGAGAGAGAGAGAGAGAGAGAGAGAGAGAGAGAGAGCAACAGAGTGGGAGAGACAGATGTATATATGTATCTTATAAAACATAGAATAATTACACACAAAACAAACAAGTTAATAATACTAGAGCATTCGGTGGCTGAGGAGAAGGGGGGCATTTATAGCATCTGAGCCTTAGACTTAGAGATCTATTTGCAGTGAGGCTATCTTTCCTTCGGTAGAATCACATAATGTACGACGCATTTCACAGCTGATTTCAGAATGGGAAAATGTGTCCATCTTTAAAAATTCTAGTTTGAATAGGTTTTAATAAGCAACTATGTGCAGTAGGTTACGACTCTCTTCACATGACATCATCCTCTGCCAGTGCTCGGATGTGTCATTATAACAAAATGTCAGCGATGTCATGCCTTCCTCTATATTGCTGAATGGGTAAATGGAGTCAAATGGGATTAGGAAAACAACGGGGAATGTAGGCAGGCTGACGATGTATTTAATAATACTCATTATAGAATGGTAAATGGAAAATGGACGTTTAAATTTCACATGTGAAAGTGTTTTGTTAAACTACCCAATCGGGTTATAACAGACTCCATTCGGTTGCTTTACTTTAAATAAAACTTTATTACTACTAAACTTTAAACGGCATACAAAGACAGGCTTTGCCTGGATGCTGGTCAATTTAAACATATTAAAACTTCTAAATCTTATGAGCACTTATGAGCACTTATGAGTCTTCTTGACTAACCTTGCAATTTTGCAGCACTTACTTATGCCTGAAATTATGGGGTGCACTGGCGGGGTGTTATTGGGGTGATGCTTTTAAATATCTTGTTATAGATTAGATTGTACTGCCACAGTGAAACCTTTTGTACAGTTTCAGTTTCTAAACAAAATGATATCATTTTCAATTACACTAAAATATAAACCCAAAGTGTAAGTCTTACTTAAAAATGACTTTGGCTAGTTCGCAGGGAGTTTTTCTTTGCCACTGTTCCCTTTGGCTTGCTCTTGTGGGGATTTAGGCTGGGTTTTTCTGTGAAGCGCATTGTGACAACTAGTTGTGAAATGCGCTATATAAATACATATTTGATTTGATTTGATGTGCTTTAACACAGTTTTTTTCACATTCAAACAAGCACACACTCACAGACACACGCTGATAAATGTACACACAGGCACACGTTTCGACGCTAGGTCTAATTAACATTTCGCCTTAACGATACAGAAAAAGCACAGCAGCTGCTGAAAATGTTCAAGTGCCGAATGTGCGCAGTAAGCATGTGACCTGCGTAAATGCGGACAGCCTGAATGGGAATGCTGGCATTTAGATACTGCTGTGTGGAATGTTCTAAGAAGTCACATAGTATTTCAGATGGGTGGGGCTGTGTCATAGTCTGACACGCAAATGAATCATCCAGTTGTCAGGTGGGACGCTCTTCGGTCACATGCCTGATAAAACCACTGAATACCTGTTTTTGAGTGCAGGTATGAGAAATGGATCTGGAATAAATTATCTGAGGACCAAAAAATAAATAAAAGTTGGAAATTCGAGACCTTTTCCTTTTTAACTGTGAGCCCTTTGCTTTGTGAATACCTGCCCCTGTCTCAGACACCTTTTGTTCTGAGAGGGGAAGAGGGCAGGCAGGCTTGCAAGTTATGACTATGACACCTGAATTATGAATAAGGCACTGAACTATGAATAAAGGAGCGTGAGCGTGGCGTAACACTTATCATGGGCGACATTACGTGAACTTTCGAACCCGGGGCCTTGGGGACCCTTCAGCCTATTTTCTTCCCCTCAACCAACTTTTCCACATTACAGCAGCTTCTTTCATAGAGCCCCCCCCCATGCCCCCCCTCCCCCAACCCTCACCCGCCTCAGCGCTCGTTCACCGGGTCGAGCGCTCCGCGGGGATGGCTCCCGGCCCGCTCCCCGAAACCCCTCCGAGGAACATTTAACGTCTCGGCTTTGGCCTTTTCCTCAACTGAACCCTGAAACGTAGCTTGACGCCGTTGAAAAACATGTTTGCAGAGGTTTCCCCTGAAACCGTATTTCAAGTTGTCTTTGAGAAGGCTTCTCCTTCCGTCCGAGAGGGAGATTGCTCTGAGGTGATTTCCAAGGAGAGCGGAACTTTAGTTAGTCTTTAGTTTTCAGCCTGTCACAGACACGTGCTAGACTGGGACCCGTCCAACCAGTGTCTTTGTATAATCTAAGCAAAAAGGGTAGATTTTAAGAACATCCAAGTGGTATTTCACAAAAGCATTGCAGTGGCAGTTTGTGCTGCACAGTGTATTTCAGGCTATGAAGCAGCTTTCTTGGCAAATATGTATAATTGGATACTATTGAACTACTGTACTGGATGACCAGTGTCATGTAGTTTATTAGAAGCCATTATACAGTGTTTTTGTATCCACTGACGGTAGGTATACAAAATAAAAACAACATGAGGTTTAGCTGTTGCTTGTGACCTTATGTTGTTACCTGCTGTTTCTTAAATTAGGAAGGAATATTCCAGAATCAGGGCCACCGGTTACATTGCCGTTTCATTTAGAGTTGTAAAAATAAGCAATGCAGTTTGTACAAACATGAACAAAGTGCACTTTGCCAAAATCAACGAACAGCAGCTGAGAGGTAGCGAGCGGCGGGTGGGGGTGGGAGAGGGAAGGGAGGCTCCCGCTAGGGCGCTGCGCTCAGCACACGGCAGACGGAGATGTGTACACGCGGTATTGATTTAGTTTTAGCGCCGTGCGCAGGCGAGGGATATGCCCTCATCCCCTTCATCAGAGATTATGACTGAGAGCTACTCTCTCGCTAAATACCAAATCCCCACTCATCCCCCGTTTCTCACATATTCCACGCGGCCCGGCACGCACCCCCTCCTTTTTTTAGAAGGCAGCTTCCAACTCCATTATCACCTCCAGGAGTGCAGAAACCCTAATGGAAGTGGCAGAGGTGCCTGTGTGAATATTTCGACATTAATATTTCATGCCCTCAGAAGTGCGCATCTTCCCCCGTCACCCTCTGCTCTTCTCCTCTAACATCCCTTCGTCTCTGACGCGGACGTTCCGGAAGCACCGGTCGACCACCGTTTCACCTTTTGGTATTGTCGCGTTGACCGGCTAATTATCGGTTTCGACGTCGCGCAGCAGAGGCGCTTATATTATGGGCCTTGTTGCCGTTTCCTCGCTGTAGTCCACAGGTGGACAGTTCAGGCAGGTTTGTTTGTTATTCACACAGCAGAGCTGACAGCATTACAGTAATTTCGACCCAAGAGCTGATCCTAAATCGGGACCCGGTTTTTACGCAGAACGACGAGGTTAGGATTCGGTGTGGAGAAAACCCTGGATCACATTTACGTAACAGAAACACCTGATGAAGCCTTGTTTGTATGTTTTTTTGGGCTGTTTTGTACTGCTATTCTCCACATAATGTACAGAATTCACTTGCAACCTTTGTTCAACCATTTTGAATCTAAGTCTATTTCCGAGTACAATATTTCAACCGAGAAATACGAAAACGTTTCACTAAATGACAGGCTGCTTGTCTTCCCCTGTCTTGTTTATACAGTATTTTCCAACTTCACCTGTAACCTTCTGTCGGCCATTTTGAGCAGTGCCCTCAAAGGTGGTAGGGTTTTGATGATTATTTTAGGTACAAGTTTGCTTAAGTAAAATATTTGACCCTAGAAATAAGTTTCACCAACAAACAGATAGGCTAGTTCTTTCCACCGTCTTGTTTGTGTAGTATTTTGAACCGCACCTTGTGTGTGTGCGTACACATCTTTGAGTTTGTCCTTGAGTTCTTTTCTCCCGCGCACCCTGGCAATAATTTCAGTGACCATTAAGCACAATCTCAACGGATTCCACAAAGACCCTTTTACGGCTTCCTTTCTGTTGAAAAATAAGGGGAAAAGTAACGTCCTCCTGAGTGCTTTTTGTCAAATAATTGGTATGAAATTATTCTCGGCAGGAAAAGCCTGAAGAAAAGGACACAGGAAACGTGCACAGCTTGGGCTTTCTCTGGTGCAATTGTCCATTCAAACCGCCCTGAGCGCTGAGTCACCTCCGTCTCGCCCTGCAATTCAGGAGAAGCGAAGGCTGTGTGATGAACTGAAAAAAAGTACACCGAAAGATAGAAGGGCACACGCACGCTATTTATTTATTTTATTTTTTTATTTTTATTTATTATCCTGAATCACAAAGTGCATGAAGGCTTTTAGGGATAAGTGTTCTGAGCAGAGCGATAACAGGTTTTCACAATTCTCGCAAGTTCCTACACACTTTCAGATGAATGACAGGGATACCGTCAAGCAGTACATCGGTGGGGGACATTCTCAGACAGACGGACCTGGTGTTCCTGTCTTCAAAAAGACATTTTTCTCCCCTCCTTTCGCACTCTTTTGTGAGGGTAGCAGTTTCTTATTTCTTTGTGATTGAATGAAGTTTCTAGCACATGGCTTTTTAAAGAAGCGGGAAATCGATTTTGTCATGTCGCTGACTTGATACATCAGAGTTTTATTTTAGCCTTACTTTTTCGCCTGTGCTAGCAGAAAGCGTCGCCCCTGTTCTGGACTGGCGATTCGTCAAAGTCACGGGGCGCGCGGTGTCTGTGATCTCTCCCGCACGTCGCCGCTGGGCAGCTCATGCGCGTGAGTTTGCGCACGTGTGTGTGTGTGTGTGTGTGCATGTGTGCGGGAAGTGGGGTGGCTCGCGTGTGGGGCGTTGTCGACTCTGCGTGAGAGGGAGCCCCCTTCCTCATTGGAAAGGTCCGATTAGATCGCTGCTTTTTTAAGGGGGTGCAGGAGCGCCCCGTAGCGCTGCCTCATCACCATAGGAGGCGCCGAGAGCGACCGGCTCCTTTCTAAGCCTTGGGGTTTAAAGACAATAATGGTAACACATTTTCCCACTGCGGATGATTAAGGGAGTAAAAAGGCCCAACCTGCGGCCTCCGTGATCTAATCCATTTTTTAAACTACTTTATTTAATAAAGTGGCGCAGGCCTATTATTGCTATTAACATAATTCCGCTTTATGGTAATCCCGGTCATTAAATCAGTATAATTTATGAACCCCAGGCACCTAAGTGTAGAAGAGGTGAAACAGGGAGGGGGCGAGAGGGGCCCATTTAATACAGTATTGAGCCACATTCCTACAAGGGTTTATTAGTCACCAGGAATAGTGCCTTCAGTGTCAGATAGACGCTCGGATGCCTCACCTACGGCGCATGGATTAGATCGAAATCGAGGGGAGGGGTTTGGCGTGTGGCGTAGCTTGTGAGATTTGCCCATTTGGGAGCGCACCCAGGAGTTGGGAAAGTGTTCCAGATACACAAACATGTAAATAACTCATTAAAAGACGTGCTTCCAGGGGGTCCCGAGCACAGCGGGGGGGGGGGGGGGGGGGTGGGCAAGTCAGCTTAGGCTCCCTCAACTCTGCTGTGCTTTAATCAGCTGCATCGGCGGGGGGGTGTGCCTGGAACAGTCCCCAAACATCCCCTTCCCCTAAACCCCTTCTTCCCCCTTCCCTGTTTTCTCATATTTCTTTGTTCAAAAATAAAATCGACTCGTTTCTTCCGATTTCGAGGAAGCGAGCAAACCCCGGGGGGGGGAGCGACGAGCGGGGTCCCTCTCCGCATGTGGCCGTCCTCGCAGCGACTTATTAGCTCCCCGCATCCTACCTTCCCCCCCTCTACCTGATTGCAAAATCAAAGGCGCGAGGGCTTCGCGTTTTTCGCGGCGCGCTCCTTTACGGCGCGAGACGACTGGAGTCACACGGATGAACCCCGTCGAGCTGATCCGCAGCTAGCGATTGCGTTGCTGAGGAAACGCGCCAGTTCAGACGGGCTGTTTTCTTTTTTTTTCCGGGGGGTTATTAGAAGGCCGCGCTACAAGCCGTCCCGTTTCCGTGCTGTTTTGAAACTTGTTTGCCTCGCATTTGGTTACATTAGCATTAAGCAGCTCAATTTCGCGAGAGCGACAGAGCCTTTTCCTCACAGCTCAATCAGGCTGGTTTTCGGCCTGTTAACGCGCACGCCGAAGTGACACCGATCTGCGAAAAGCAGCTCTCGCGCTCCCTAGCTGAGCACACATTATTCCTTATTGTCATGTGGCTGTTTGCTTGCACTGGGATATCGAGTGCATTACTGTCAACTGTTCTGTTTGACAACGGCAATCCAATTAACTAATGCGCCGACAATAAAGTCTCTCAACAGTTTATCTTGACAGGGCTGTCAGAGTGGGTGGGGGCGGCGGGCCCAGAAAGGGTTATTGGACCGAGGTGAGAAAGGTCTCACGCAGCTGGCTTCAGACGGAAAACCTCACAAATGCTTCTTTTAGTCATTGACCCTCCATCCTTTTCCCTTTAGCTGGGATGGTGGTCGGAACTTTAGAATTAAGTTCACATTGCAAACGCGAAGATAATGCACGTGCAGGTTTATAATGATTGTAAAAGCAACATTTGCTGAGCTAACGTTCCGTCCAATATCATGGCAGTAAAAGCCTTGGCGCAACTTTGATGAGTTAGATTTTCTCAAAAAGGACCGACATACAGCCATCCCATCTAATATTTGACACGAAGTAGATCTTTTTTTTTTTTGCTTCTTATTAGTCCAGTGATTTCTTAGGAAGAGAGTAAGCATGACATCATATTATCGGAAAGGGAGGCTCCCGCTCATATTATCATATTATCATAACATGTATCACTGTCTGGCAACATGGAAACAAGATCAAACTGATAGCTACCTGACAAAAAGAACCGTTTTCCAACAGTAAGTTTACGTTGTTGACAATAACTAGTTTGGCCAGTTATTGTCGTTTGTGACCTTTCTGATAAATTCCAAAGCATGGTTAGCCATTTCATTCTGATAGCTACAGCTTTCCATGTACATATCGTATTGTGAAAAACTGACCATGGCTACGTTCTAGAGTCTGGAGGTGCCAACAGGTCTCAGTGGGGGAAAAAAAGAGTATGACCCAACTTTAACTTGCATGGCAGTGCTGAAAATGTTAACGGATTTTGAAGGCCAATGTTCTGTACCAAAATGTTAGTACATATACACATAAATGCACACACACACACACACACACACACATCATTAAAGTCTAAATTAATCATTGCTTTTATAGCTTTGGCATTTAAGCTTGTAACCATGTCAACCTGGTTATGTGGATCATTCTTTCTTTTATGTGGTACACTTTTTGCCAGCTCTGATTTGCGTTGGCAATACTGTCAAATGTCATTCCAGTGAACACACATTGAAATGAATACGAGAGAGGGAGAGACAAACATAGAGAGAAATAAAGAATGAGAGAGCGTGACAAGTTCTCTGGTTGTGCTTCTGCGATGCCCATTTCCTGACAAAAAATAGCAAGCGGTCAGCGAAATAGAGGAAGGGAGGTGAGTGACAGCCGACAGACCTGAGGACTCGTGCTAATTGTCCTGTTTAAACAAACGTCACAGGGAGGAGTAAAGCATTTAGACTTGGCCTCTTTAAAAGTCGCTATTATGAGGAATGAAAGAGGGAGAGGGGAAGGGGCGGGGGTTGTTATCGATGGGCAGGAACCCGGAGGCGCGGGGGGGGGTCTGTTGTGCCGGAGGCCAGGGGGAGGATAATGGGCTTTTTGTGAAGGAGGTCTACCCCTGCGCCTTTCTAAAACAAGGAGCTTTGTGAGCAATCCCAGTCTTTGACCACTTGACCTTCCATCCCCGGCAAACAGGATTTCAATCTCGCTGGTGTTTATCAGAGAGTAAACGCAGGTAATGATTGTGATGAGAGAGAGAGCAAGAGCAAGAGAGAGAACGAGAGAGCAAGAGGGATCGTAAGAGAGAGGGAGGGAGAGATGGAGAGAGCGAGAGAAGGGGAAAGAGGGAGCGGAACACGACGATCTTTGTGTTGCTAAGGGAACGATAAGACTGCAGAAAGAGCAGCACCCGAGTGTAACATTCTGTGGATATTCTATCGTGAGACGAGCTCGTAGCTCCACTCCACCGGTGCCTCACATTGCAAGCTACCGGTACAGCCCCGCATGCCGGAGATGTGCAATTTATGCAGACTGATTTTTCACGTGCTGGAAATACTCGCCTTCCTCCTTGGCCGTGTCATCACGGGAAGGCTCCTTACGGTTTCACATTTAAATGTTAATTTTAGAGAGACGGAGTCAGAGGAAGGGAGAACTGCGAGGCAGAGCCTGAAAGCAAAGGTTGGGCTGAGAGAGAAAGAGGGAAGGCGAAGAAGAACAAGAAGAGATCTAAACGGACCCCTGACGGGGCACAAAAGGCGAGCTGAAGGGAAATTTCAGAAGAGGAAATTGCAGGGAGCCGGCGTGGCGTGGGAAACATGGACGATGGGCCCGCATCAAAGATGCTGGGCTGTACAGCCCTGGCCTTCTGTTCTATTTTTTCCCCCTTCTGTCAATCAAATATCAAGCCCCACCTCTTACAACCATTTTTTTTGCGTTTGCATTCTAGCAGGTGGCAGAACCGAAACAAAGGACATAGTACAAAGTATTTCATCTACATCGTATCAGCCATTTAATTGTTTTCTTTCACGTTTGTCTTTAAACGGTATTATACACAGACAAAGAAGGAGTTAATTTATTAAATATTAGACAACCCTACCATTGCTAAATATAATTCACCATGATTTATAGTTTCCTTTTTCCGGTTTTTGGTTATGAGATTAATCCTGTCAGTGCGTATAAATACAGAACACCGGCTTCCCGGAAATTACGAGCCCCTTACTCTTCGAATCAGATCAATCATGTTGATTTTTATTGTCACATTAACATAGAAGTGGCCTTGCTTTCTTCAGAAAAAAGGGCGCTGTGATGGGCTCGCGCTCGCGCAAGGCGGAATCCTCCTTGCAAATATTTGTTTGGTTGCGACAGAGGAAATTGAGACGACGGAATCCGGCGCATGCTGGAACCGCGCACTCTCTCACGAGATCACTTTCAACGAGATGGGTGATGTCTCTCTTTTCTCTCGCTTGTTCGCTCTCCCTCCCGTTCTCGCTCCCCCTTGTTTTTTTTTCCAGAAGATTAATATAGCTGTGACAGCTCGAAAATCGGGACTGATGGAAGGCAACATTTGAAAGCGTCAGAGAAGGGAGGCCCCCGCATTCTTCAAAGGGAAACCAGTCCCCAGTCGTTGGCCCGCTTCTCGAGAGAACGTGCTAGTGCACTCATTGTAATTAGAAGGGCTCTTATCTCCTGGAGATGTTTCCCTTAACAGACCGGAGTGGAACACATGCCTTGAGGTTTTTTTATTTTTTTATTTTTAAATAAGTTGATAACAGAAACGTCGAGCTTCGTTAGCAGAAACTGTTCCAGAGAGGGACTTCAGAAACGGTGTAGCCCCTGAGCACTCCGAATATATACGACCTGACGTTCACATGCAAAGGTCCACACACCAAGGCACACGCATACACTAAAATTCACAGACACATGGAAACTAGCGTCTTTCGCTCACGCACACATACTTACACACAAACGAACACAGAAGTATTCATACTTGCACATGTACTCACACACTATAGAATGTTCAATGTTCATTTAAATGTAAAAGATATATCAGTCTAAGATCTGTCTGTTGAGTTGAACTAACACATATATTTGACTACACACACACGCTAACACAAAAGTAAACACACCAGGACTCACTGTTCACAGTCATGCAAATGGAAACAAACGCATGGTGAACTCTTACATACACAAGCACTTACTTACCCATACATTTATCCATTCAGAGGCACTCATACTCACACAAACAGAAACTACACACACGCACACACACCAAGACATATGCATACACTACCACACACACACAGACAAATGGCAACTGCTATCTCTTTTACGATCTCACCCACATGCTCGGACACAAACTATCACGCATGCATGACTTCATTTACCACGCACACACATCTCACGGACATGGACACGCATCAGGGAGGCGTGTACACGCAAGCTTTTTTCGACACTAAATTAAATTTCCTCTCCTGTCTCCGGCACAAATCTCTCTTTCAGCTGCACAGGAAAAATTAAGTCGCAAAAAATACATAACGGACACAAAATGGCAGTCTCTGCCTTGTAGTGTTAACACATTCATTAAAGCGTTCAGTTGTGACCCCTTTTTTCAGACAGGAAAAATGAAAATGCTGAAATGGTCCCCTGGCAAAGTGTGCTGCGTAAGCTGAAATTGAAATTAAAGCTCTTAATTAGGGAGAATCAAAGTTAGCTTGCCTTACTCACATCACTATCAAACTCCAATATATGCAGTCAGGCATGAGGGCACTTAAATATGCCTAGCTAGAAGCAGAAGTCATCGGCTGAGATGAAGGAATAACATATATTCTGGGGACGTAAAGAAATAAGGATATTGCTTTTTCTGTAGGTCAGTGTGCAGAGTTACAGTGGTGACCGTGGTGAGGAGAGGTCTGAGTAGAGTGTGTACAGTGGTGAGTGTGGTGAGGAGAGGTTTGAGTAGAGAGTGTGTACAGTGGTGAGTGTGGTGAGGAGAGGTCTGAGTAGAGAGTGTGTACAGTGGTGAGGAGAGGTCTGAGTAGAGTGTGTGTACAGTGGTGAGTGTGGTGAGGAGAGGTCTGAGTAGAGTGTGTACAGTGGTGAGGAGAGGTCTGAGTAGAGTGTGTGTACAGTGGTGAGTGTGGTGAGGAGAGGTCTGAGTAGAGAGTGTGTACAGTGGTGAGTGTGGTGAGGAGAGGTCTGAGTAGGGAGTGTGTACAGTGGTGAGGAGAGGTCTGAGTAGAGTGTGTGTACAGTGGTGAGTGTGGTGAGGAGAGGTCTGAGTAGAGTGTGTACAGTGGTGAGTGTGGTGAGGAGAGGTTTGAGTAGAGAGTGTGTACAGTGGTGAGTGTGGTGAGGAGAGGTCTGAGTAGAGAGTGTGTACAGTGGTGAGGAGAGGTCTGAGTAGAGTGTGTGTACAGTGGTGAGTGTGGTGAGGAGAGGTTTGAGTAGAGAGTGTGTACAGTGGTGAGTGTGGTGAGGAGAGGTCTGAGTAGAGAGTGTGTACAGTGGTGAGGAGAGGTCTGAGTAGAGTGTGTGTACAGTGGTGAGTGTGGTGAGGAGAGGTCTGAGTAGAGAGTGTGTACAGTGGTGACCGTGGTGAGGAGAGGTCTGAGTAGAGTGTGTGTACAGTGGTGAGTGTGGTGAGGAGAGGTCTGAGTAGAGAGTGTGTACAGTGGTGAGGAGAGGTCTGAGTAGAGAGTGTGTACAGTGGTGAGGAGAGGTCTGAGTAGAGAGTGTGTACAGTTGTGAGTGTGGTGAGGAGAGGTCTGAGTAGAGAGTGTGTACAGTGGTGAGTGTGGTGAGGAGAGGTCTGAGTATAGAGTGTGTACAGTGGTGACTGTGGTGAGGAGAGGTCTGAGTATAGAGTGTGTACAGTGGTGAGTGTGGTGAGGAGAGGTCTGAGTAGAGAGTGTGTACAGTGGTGAGTGTGGTGAGGAGAGGTCTGAGTAGAGAGTGTGTACAGTGGTGACCGTGGTGAGGAGAGGTCTGAGTAGAGAGTGTGTACAGTGGTGAGTGTGGTGAGGAGAGGTCTGAGTAGAGAGTGTGTACAGTACTGACTGTGATGAGGAGATGCCTGAGTAGAGAGTGTGTACAGTGGTGGCTGTGGTGAGGAGATGTCTGAGTAGAGAGTGTGTACAGTGGTGACAGAGATGAGGAGAGGTCTGAGTAGAGAGTGTGTACAGTGGTGACTGCGATGAGAAGAGGCCTGAGTAAAGGATTTGGTGTGAGTGAGTACTACACAGTGTGGGGAAGTCTGCATGATGTGGACAGGTCGTTGGGAAACACATTGCCCGCTGGCCTCCCACACAGTAGCTTTGGCCTGTCAACACACGTCAGGTCAAAGAAAGAAACTCCGGGAGCCACAGGGTGGGACCAGGCCTCTCGGTGGCCCGAAGGCGGGTGTGCGGCGAGCGCGTAAGGCGGCCAGGCGGGCGACGCCTCCACGATAGAGCAGAATGGGGGAGGCATCTGAACGGCATGGCGCGGCCGAGATCGAGGAGGTGCTAACGAGAGAAACAGTCCCCACTTTCGAGCAGGGCCAGACACCCCCGTAAATCAGGCCCAGAGGCAGGCCGTCAGGCCCGGCTCCCGTCCTGAGTGAGTGCGAACACTGCTAAACCAGCAGGGAGCTTTCCTCCATGTTACATCACTGGCCTGCCACATGGCTTCCATTACACACAGGTTCACCCACACCTTCTCACAGGGGCCCATGATAAAATGCATCAGTGGTAGGCTGTCAATCAAACGTGCACCTTATAATACCAACGGCATACTGATGAGGCAACTAAAAGCCTGCTAAATATATCTAATATAATGCCAATATAAGTGCATAACCTTTCTCGATTTATGTCATTGACGTTCATAAGCCCTGGTGTATAGTATGGATAGACTATAACAGGGCTGCCCAACCCTGTTCCTGGAGATCTACCATCCTGTAGGTTTTCACTCCAACCCTAACAAAGGCACACCTCATTCAACACCTAGAGATCTCGTTGAGCTGCTAATTAGTAGAATCGGATGTGCCAAATTAGGGTTGACGGTAGATCTCCAGGAACAGGGTTGGGTAGCCCTGCGCTATAATTTAGCAATGTACAATGGTCCACTGTAATGTCAGTCCACCGAAACTAAAATGGGATTTTCACTTTTTTTACAAACTTTACTGTGAATGAGTTCACTTTCTGCTTGTTTACCGTAAGGAAAAAAAACGTTCTGGCGCATTTATTGCTTTTTATTCAGCGAGCAGACGTGATGTCAAAATCTAATGAAAACCCCATCCGCGGGCCATATGGCAGGTTTTCAAGGTGGAAGAGGTAGCCTGGTCTTCTACGCATTATACCTATGGTATCAGTTTGTCCCCGCCCCTGTTTCACGTTTCAAACCTGCCATATCAGTTGACCCCCACCTTCTTCCCTGTGTGACCCTGCCATTCTCCCTTAGGCTGGCTAATGGAGGCACTTACCCGCTCTTAAAATCTTTACAGGCCTGTTTAACCCCTTATTGATGGTCCCGGGCACTTTAGCCTGCGAGCCGGGGTGTAAATCCATTTACTTTTTTTGACCAAATGCCTTGGTATTAGTAGCTTATTGGCTGTTCTCAGTTAAAGCCCTTTTTAGCCAGCAGTAGCTTTTATCATTAGCTTTGAAAAACATTAATAATTTAAAAAATCCATGTGCGTAAAGGGCTGTCTCCACCTATTTTTTTGACTAGGTAGTACATAAACATGTTTTAACAATCCTATTTGGTCGTGAAAACTGTTATGTCCAGCTTTTCTGAAATGCAAAAGCAAAAACATCATAGCTACTGTTGAACATTCCGTTGCATCAATCTTTTTTTTCCCTTTTTTTAAAAATACAAAACATTCAGTGTTACTATATAGTGTGTGTAGAGTTTCCCCAATGTTTGTGATGGTTTATCATCTTATAGTATTCACTTCATCTGATAAAAAATATGAAAAAATGGAGCCAGCATAAGAAAATCGTAATGTACGGGCTAGTTTGTCTCTGGTGCAACATTATACATGAGAAAATAGAATTTCATAAAACCATCGATTTTATAGATGTATATTTTATGAGTTTGTGCTTTTGGCATCATTTCCGTGCCTTTTTTGAAATATTTTTGAAGTTATTGTTTTTTTCTTTTCAAGATTTTGCTTAGGAAGAGAACGGCCCCATTTTGTGCATTGGAAACGAGTTGGTTTTCGCGAGACCGGCGTTTAGCAAAAGCGAAACTCCTCCGCTCCGCCTGGAGAATACCGATGAAAGGTCGCTCGGTCCCACTCCCCAGCCGAAATGGGAGCGATTTTTAAACGCTCTTTCAGGCCTGGCGTCCATGACAGATGGTAATGATAACGCATTACTTAGGAGAATTGCTGAACATCTATTGCAGCACGAGGATCAATAAGCGTCACCGCCCGGGGGAAATGTAAACGATGTTATGGTGTACACTCTCCAGAGCCAGACTGGGGGGGGTAGGGGGGGCAGTCTTGAAAATGTTGGGGTGGGGGTGAATATTTTTCACTTTGTGGAAAAAAACGTTTGCGCGTAATCCATTGGTCTGTCGGCAGATGTAGAATTGGCTAATTCCGTTACCCATATGGAAGTTCATGGTTCCCTCGGTTCTGTGTAAGTAAGCGTATGCTTTCATTAGCATAAGCAGTTAGCACGCTCACATTTGAAGGGGAAAGAGTGGTATAAATTCTCATCTGTATCTAGCCACTAATGCATTGTAAGTCCCCCTGGATGACAGGCATCTGTCGTATGAATTATAATAATGGTTATGACGATATTGGGGCTATGCGTTTCGGGCTTTCAATTCTTTGCATCATCTTCAATTATGAGCTCTGTGGCGCGTGCGAGAGATGGATCGGGGGGTCTTCGGCAAACGAGAAATCAAATTAGGTTGAAGAGAAATCATCTCCGAGACCCTCCTCCGTTTCTCCGCCTCTCGTCTCGGCCGGCGTTCTTTAAGGCTTAAAGCTAAGGCAGTATTTTAAAGGGCTTTTCTTTTGCGTTTCTCCCCTGTCCTATGGGCAGGCTCCAGTGTACACATGCCAGTTGTCAGACTCGGCTTGCTTTTCCGCTTCCCCCCTCAAGGCCTCAGGCCCGAGGATACGCCATCGCTGCGAGGCACTCAAAGTGGAAAGACAACACCAGGTCAAAAAGTCAGAGCAGTTTCTTATACAACCCCCCCCCCCCCCCCCCTCTCTCTTTTCTCTGTAACACACAGACACACACCAACACGACCACTTTAACAACCTTGGAATACATTGGGAACTAAGTGTGTTTATTCTGCCAATGAATGCCTCTTTCTTTGCTCGTCCTTTTTTTCGGATGGGTGAACATGAGACTAGATATCATCTTACGAGTCAGAGAGAGAGAGAGAGAGAGAGAGAGAGAGAGAGAGACACACACACCGAGAGAGAGAGAGAGAGAGAGAGAGAGACAGAGAGACAGAGAGACAGAGAGAGATAGACCAGTACCCTCTCCATCTGTCTCTTTGTGTGTTATGACCACTTGTGTGAGCTGTCAGGATGTGTCCACATGGTCAAATAATATGGTCTGTCTTTAACATACAAACGTCTTCATGAGGAATACACAATACAAACTTCATTACCATTTTATAAGGCTGTTGCATAGAGAAAGGTTTATTTTCTACGTCGCATGCATTATGTCACTCAACCTTATTCCAGCTTTCATAAAAGCACTGCACTTTATGAATGCTTTAGCAATAATGTCATTCTTATGGGTGGTTTAGGTATTATTAATGCTTTTTGAATCTATTCTTCATAAAGTGTAAATTGAGGGGTTTTAGTGGAGATGGCAGTCCAATAAACTGAGAAAAGGACAACAAAAAAAAGAGATTGACTTCATGTTAAGGTTCACAATCAATAATGAACACTACAAGGACCATTTTTTCTTGGCTTATTGGCTTACAAAGGTTCAATACGTTGAATACAGACTCTCTGAACAGTGAAACACACATTTGAAAAGATTTGTAGCCAGCAACTTCAGCATGTGGTCTACTGTACATTATCTGGAAGTTTGGTGTCTGCTATTTGTCTCCATAATTTGCACAAATAAGCATAAAGGTATTTAGGACTATCAAGTACTTTGCAGGTTTGGCATCATTATTTTATTACTTTGTATATTTTTTTATTATTATTTGAGAACAATGAGACAGAGTTTTTGCCAGAGCTGAATATTTGTATTGAAATAGCACATCTTTCCAACTTTCCTGCATCGAAATTACATTTGCCCGCACGCGATTAGCGGTGTCTCGTTTCCGCCACGTCGTTCGAAAACGCAACCGCGTCTGAGAAAGCGAAGCCTTATAGATAGCCTGTCATTTCTCTTCCCAGTGAGGGAAGTCTGGGTAACGTTAGCCTCTCTGAAATTACAGGACTTAAATAAACACTCCTTCCTACGCTTTTCGTCGAAAAAACTTAAAGAAACTCATTCCGTCAGCGACCCTGTTTAAATACATCCCTATAAAGTTGAAGTTCTCTACCTGAAATTTGTGTCCCGGTCTGACATAGACCAGGCAGAGAGTACTGTAAGTTAACGAGCACTGGTGCAGAGCTTGACCAGGGGCGATGCTTTGCCTTGGCTTTAATTACTTTTATAAGCACTTACATAGCTGGTATATTTTGTGCGCTGGGACATGTCACCCAACAAATGATGATTGAATAAAAGATGGCAGTAATGGTTTTCAGATACAGTCGGGCTATAGGATTGCAACATCTGCTTCCTTCAATGAAACGGCTGTTGCTAATTAAATTTAGCGACCATTTTATAGACGGTGCCCAAAAAGTTCAATGGTATATGGGAATACCGGCAGCATAATGGTGATCTTGTTAACACATTTTTTTCATTGACTAAGTGTAATGTATACTTCTTTTTTTTTTTTGCATGGACATGGCCTTGCCTCCCTCCCTGCAACTGGCAACCTTGTTCTACTGTTTACAGGTAAGATAAACCATTTAAAGCTCATGAAACTCTTCTCACTTACATAGCCTGAGACTCCCACAGGCAGGGAGATTATTCAGTTCTTTCTCTAATCTCAAAATTAGTGGCGACACACGATGATGCACACGGATATATAGACGCAGCCAGGATAATTATGTATTGTATAGCTATTGATTATCACGACTAATGGAATAGAACTTATGTTCTAATAAATTTGAATTTCTACAAAACTAAAACGTTTGAAGTTGTATTAAAACCCGCATAAAGTGCAAATAGGATTGTTAAAAAAAAGTATTTCTTTTTATTGCGTAGCTCAAGCTACCCCGTGAGATAATTTCAACGCTAACACAACGTTGAAGCAATGCGACCATGCCATATAAATGTTGCGAGGGCGTTATTTTTTAACTTTTAAATGACCTGGAAAGAAAAAGAAACGACCATAAAAAGTAATACTTACAGATGATGGTATCAATTTTGGAATAAAATTAGGAGGCAAGTATAACTGCCTGTGAAGACACTGTTTCAAAGGCAAAAAAGTGTTGCTTGGGTAAGCGTCGCCTCGGATTCCCTGTTAGCAAGTGCGTTTTGCTGTTGACACATATTTGCAAAGAGCCTTTTTTTTTGGTAAAACATTAAATGTAAAAGCACACCCTAGGCGAATAGGATTCATGAATCATTCTCCCAAGTGTCATTTAACTTTGACCACGGTACAGTTTCCTGCGAACTAAATGCAAAGTGTTAATTTTTTCGTTGTTATACATTTTTAAGTATCTCATAAAGATATTTTAGGGAGGTTTCTCACATTTTTGCTGTCGCCTTATTAATGTTATGTTTCTGATTATAACCAAGAAGCCGAGGCGTGGAAGACGGTCGTGAAATCGTTAATGTAAATCGAATGATGTCCTAATTAAATTGTAACATTCTGTGGGAAACAGGACTGTTCATTGGGAGTATATGGTATCAGACTAAATGTGTGAACGTTTCCATTTCACTCAGTATGCAGTATATTTGTTGATAAAGTGTGACAAAATTGGAACTGCGGTCTTCTCAAACAATCTCCAGTCTTTTCGGAACCAAGGCATGGTGCTTAAAACCTTTAACCACCTGAGATATTAACATAACAGGGACGCATTACAGCGTTTCGAGTGCGAGCTTGCAATGCGAGATGAAATTACAGTATGAACTCGTTGCACTCCAGACCGCAGTGAGTATCATTTCAAAGGTTTTTCTGTGCGACAACACAGATGTTGACTCGTTAGCATTCAACACGTTCTCCGTACATTTTAAACACGTGTTTAAGACTATTTTCATAGTTTCAAAGTTATATTATGTGTACAGTAATTTTACGAGACGCCTGATGTGTATTCGTGTTTATGTGCATAGGCCAGCACTCCCGAGTAGAATGAGTGTAGGGTAGGCCATGTATGTGTGTGTACCTGGGAGATATACGCAGAAAAACAACTTCAAGTTACCTTGTGTTAATTGGTAAATAAAGTGAATCTTAGTCTTAGTCTTAATCATAATCCGACCGGCCTGACCGGCTGAAGTAGTTCTTTTGACATGGACTCTGGACTGCGTTCCCTCGCCGATGGCGGTCTCTTGTGTGCGGAAGGGAAAAGAAAGACGGGAAGCTCGGGAGGAGAGCGCAGGGAGAGCAGGCTGTGACGGTCAGGCAGTAGTCCCGGCGCGAGCAGGCAGAGCTCCACCCCCCCACCCCCCCCAGACAGCAGACAGAAGTGTGGGGTTGAGTGCAGCCAGCTCATCTCCTCTCTCTACGCAGAGGAGGAGAGAGGAGAGAGGAGCGAGGAGCGCTCCCGAGGAGGAGGGGAGAGCGTAGGTGATGGGGAGGCTCGCTGACCCATGCTCGGGTTCAATTTGCATTTGCAAATTACACCTGCTCTCCGTGCCGCGGCGCTCCCACCCCCACTCTGCTTCTCGCGGGAAGGGAATTGCCGGCGGTGTTATTCTACATATCTCTGAAATATTAACGCGGCCCCAGGTAGCGAGCCAGCACGTAGAAGCCGCCGGTGTTGGGCCTCATCAAATATAGAGCGACCGAGAAGGAAGGGGGAGTCTGGCAAAGGGACGAGCCGGGGGGGGGAAGGGGGGGCGAGCGAGCCACCCAGCCCGTAATGATTCTGACCCCCTGCCCCGACCCCCTCGCCTAATGTGGTGTGACTGTCAGAAGTTAAAGATCCGACACTCCACATCTGTTCAGGTCTGAGCATCGGGAGAGGGGTTGTGTGTGTGTGTGTGTGGGGGGGGGGGGTGGGTGCAACAAAAGGCACTCCGATTCGGAACGCTTCTGGCTCTGCTTTGTTAAGAACATCTAAACAAGGGGAGGGTCTGGTTTCTGTTAAAAGGTACTTGACTAGCTTTTTATAGCGGACGAAGAAAGCGGCCTTTGTACTACAACCCCGCCGCCCCCCTCTCTCTCTCTCTCCGCGCCCGAGAAGCGCAAGTCGTATTTTGCGGTTTTGAAGAGATTAGGCAGACGGGGCGGCGGATTTGGGAACGCGGGATGAACGGCAGCTGCTCGGAAAGCATTTCTTCAGCGTCACATCAGCTCGCATTAAACTCCTCTGAAGTAGAACACGAGACATCAAAGACAATAAACGCCGAGCTATTTGTACATAAATTCCCGTTTTTTGTTTATTTCTCTTTGTTAGATATGGGGCAGATGAAGTTGATGAGTTGTTTGAAGTTTAAAATAAGCAACAAAATGAAGTGAAATTAACAAACAGCAAATGCAATTATTACTCGCAAGCATTACTCATTTGCATTAACTGAGAGAGAAGAAAAAAAACCAGGACGTGCTTTTATGAGACTCCTTGAATTATTTTCAAATTGAACCATACTAATAAGAAAAGAAAATTGCTTAGATCTAACTACACTTCAAAAGGATAATAGACTTCTGAAAAAATTGTAAAAGGGATTGATTTTTCTCAGAAATGGTCTTATTATCTTGTGTTGTGTTTTTTTTTGTCATGCTTTGAATTGCAGAAAGTTGTGAGGGGGTAATTCTCTCTGGAAATATTAATTGACAACCTATCACAGCCATTTATGACATACAAAAGTGACATGTGGTCCATTACCCAAAGTAGGACAAAAATCAAATTAAGGTCTGCGTAATTAATTCAATATAAGTGTGCTCATATTAAAAGTTCACAGAAATATCAAATGAGACGTGAAGGACGGAATTAGGTTGTTACCTGTAGCTCATTAACACCCAAAAGAAATTAATTAATGTTCCAAAATTTATCTTAAGGAAAGTTCTACCTCACAATCAACTCCTGAAACTCATTAATGAAGAAACCACTGGTAATGTTAAAAATAATGAGCTTATTTTAAGAAGCGCTCTAATTAGAGTCAGCCGAATTACAAATCTAGCCCAGACATGTTCCTGAAACTTCCGAGACAATGAAACCAGCGGTAAATTGCGGAGCGTAACTTGCAGCGAAAGAGCGAACATGGCAGGGTCACTTCTCGCATCGCGGACACAAAGCAGACGCGCCTCTTAACCGAACGCAGATGCCCCCGATAACTCACCCGGCCGTCGGAAACCGGACGGCACGGGCGATCCTGCCGCCCGAAGCCAAGCAGATATGTTTGATCGCTCGAGACAGGAGAGGCTGGAGATGGAAATGCACTTCCTTCGGCCCTGTTGCAACATGCATTACGAGTCAGCATAATGCGCTTTAAAAAGTGTGCACATCACTTCCAAATATTGTCACTTTTCTCAAGAGGGAGCAACAAATTGTAAAATGTACTCCTTTCAGCAGATGGGAACCCTCCAGTACTTCTGCTGAGCAAAATGTGTGTGTGCTTGTTTTGCTTGCGATTGTGCCTCAGTGTGTGTGTGTTTGTGCGCGCGCGCGTATGTGTGTGTTTGTGTTTGCGTGTGCATGCACGAATAGGTCTGTGTGCGTGTGTTTATTTGTGTATATTTGTATGGATTTGCCTCACCCTCAGACTGAGACAAACAACTCTAAAAGGAAAGAGAGTTTGACCATGAAAATCAACTTAGGAACTAATTCACAAACAACCCCCCCCCCCCCCCCCCCAAGCTCCAGACCCCCACACCACCCCACCCCACTGCCCTTACTTGCTGCTTTTCTTCTGTGATGTAATGTCAATGCTTTCTTTTTTTAATATGGATGCCTTCATCGGGCACACTGGGGATTCTTCTAGAAGCGACCCCTCTGGGGCAGCCCGCAGGCCGAGGGAACGGAAGCTTTCCCCTAAGGGGGCAGAAGAAGAATTTAACTGCTGAAGTCAGCTCAGGCTGACTCTGTGGACCGTGGCGAATGCGCGCGCGTGCGCGCGATATCCGGGGAAGGAGAAGTATAGAAGTACAGAACGGCGGTCTACCTCAGTAAAACGAAGAGGAGGCTCAAAAAAGACGAGGCGAGGGCCTGGGAAATATTTTTTAAAAGCACTCTGGGGTTTTCCGGCGGGTTCGCGTGTGTTTGTGTAGCGGGCGCGCCCCGGTCATCGCGCTGCCGTAAATCTAAAAATGAAGGCGCTTTAAGAATTCCGTTGGAAAAGGCCGCTCTTTGAAAGAAGCGCCTTATCTGGAACGAGCCGGTTTGCAGAAGCTGCTGAGGGTCTTTTACGGCCACGACGCAATCTCGCTTTTCTCGCTGGCGGCCTGCTGAGTGTGTCCCAGGCTGCCACAAGTGTGCCCAGGAGGTTCCTAAAGTCACTGCTGGTGTGCTGTGCATAGAAAAACCCAGGATAACTACAACTACCACATTGTTAAAAAGAAAAGAAACGACCATTGAAAGGAAAAAAGGACAGCTTACCTTTAGCTTGCCGCTTTAGCCAATTGCAGAGCAGCGTATTTATTTAGGGAACGGAATGTTTTGAGCAAGTTTAATGCCTTCTAAAGGGCCATTGGTTTTGCTGGCTGTTCAGGTGCATGTGTTGCAAAGCTTGGAGAAATTATGTTTGTGGTGCCCGGAACTTTCCCAATATCAGAAAAATGCATCATGGGATCCTTAGAAGCTGTTAAGTTAAGTTATACTTTATTGACCCCATGGGGTAATTTGTCCTCTGCATTTGACCCATCCTAACTACTTAGGAGCAGTGGGCAACCACAGTGCAGCGCCCGGGGACCAACTCCAGTTCCGAGGCCAGTGCCTCGATTAAGGGCAATGGCAGGAGTTTACCTAACCTGACATACATGTCTTTGTGGTGGGAGGAAACCGGAGTGTTCGGAGGAAACCCACACGAACACAGGGAGAACATGCAAACTCCACACAGAGAGGACCAGGACCAGGATTCGAACCCAGAACCTCTTTCTTGCGAGGGGTGCTAACCACTGCACCACCGTGCCGCCATTGCAGAATCAATGGGCTTTACTGCACAGCCCCTATTAGTAGTAATAATAATAATAATAATAATAATAATAATAATCGTGACTTATTTCAATATTGGGATATATGATGTATGAATATTTATAAATAACATTTTGAATGCTGTTTGACCTACTGAGTCGACAGTGGGGCAGAAAATCACTGCGGCTCAGTGTCGGCGAGTCAAAGAGTCGGCGTCTTTGAAATACCCTTCCCCCTTTCCTTTGCCAATCCCCTCCACCCCCACCAGCCTCCTGGCTTCCCGATGCCCCGATGTCCTGGCGCAGGTCTGATAATGTAAAAAGCATTGCCCTGGGGAACGGGGAGCCGGTTCGGCGCGCTACGGGGGAGTCGTCGCCCCCCCCCTCCCCCCTCCCATCCCCGCCCGGCTTGATTAGGCGCAGGTCTCCGCGACCCGTGCATCGCGAAGGCCGTCTGGAGACACGTTTGTGCGAAATTGCAATTTTACAGAGCGGCAGTTTGGAGCCCCTCGCTTGCGACGTGTTCATCATCTTAGGAAAGAGAAGGGTCTTTTATTTGTTGTTTATTTTCCACGTCCCTCTGCGCTGCAGGCACCATTTCTGTGTCACTTTGACTAAAATATACAAATATTGATAAATAGGAGCGCGTTTAATGCGTCGCTCCAGAATTAATGACAGTATAAAGGGTAAAGATTGGTGTATTGGGACTATTGGATGCTGGCTGAATGGATCAGAGAAAGCCAGACTGGTATATCCTCTTGTGTTTTATTGCTGCTAATATTACAGTGTATACAGTCCCAATACACAGGCGTGCCTCTGCGGTGTATGGGAGAGCAGTGTTTGTTTGTTTGTGTGTGTGTGTGCGTGAGTTTGTATATATGTGTGTGTGTGTGTGTGCTTGTGTGTGCATGAGTTTGTATATATATGTGTGTGTGTGTGTGTGTGTGTGTGTGTGTGTGTGTATGTGTGCATTTGTGTTTCTGCGTGAGTTTGAATGTGTATGTTTGTGTGTGTGCATGTGTGTGTGTGTGTGTGTGTGTGCATGGATGCGCGTGTGTATGTGCATGTATTTACCGTGCCTCGATCATCTCTTTATGAAAGCTCACTGTTCTTCTGCAGCAAGTGAATGAGGCAGTGCAATAATTTAGTGACTCATAAATACAGATACGGAGAGACACTCACAAACAGGGGAATTTGCTGGAGAGGAGTCTAGGGTGCTGCACATTAATCTTCCCTTTGGGTTCAAATATTCCCAGTGATTAGAGCTGCAGTTATGATAGCATTTACCATGTTTAGTAGCGTGGGTGCTCAGTAGAGCCGGTAGACCATTTATCAAACCTGTCTCTGTATGGGCCAGGGAGGGAGGGGGCTGGTTGCGGACATTGTGGACTGTCCGTACGAGACTCCCATTGTTCCGGCTCCGACTCGCGGTCACGGACTGTGAGCGCAAACCCGGGCCCGCCTTTGCAAGCAAGGATTCGAAATCAGGAGGAGTCACTTCTTTACGAAGTGACTCAAATCAGGAGGAGTCACTTTTTTATGACAAGTCACGGTGGTTTCGTTGTTTCTCACCCTTTTCTTTGGATTCGAATGCATTTGGAAGGAAAAAGTGTGTCTAATTTGGGGGTCCATCGGCCCGGAGAACGTGGGTCTGATGAGTTCACTTACGATGCTCAGAAAAGCTGGGAAGACTGAAAACCTCTTCTTTTAAAAGTTCAGTGTTGACAGCAATGTGGTAAACCTGCATCTCAAGCGTTTTGATAGGCCGAGGCGTCTGCCACTCTGACGTAAAGAACAGCCCTCTTTTCCTCCCCTGCTGTCCATTAAAGACACGTGTCCCTTATAGTCTCCAGGTAGCATAACTGTGTCTGATTATGCTTCACCTTTGACCTGGAGAACGATTATCGGTTTTCACATTCAGTCATCTCTAAAATGGAGGGGTACAGTTAAGTGTATTTCCCTCAGGGTGTGCAGAACATTTGTTTTACGATACTATGCAACAATATAACTGAATGGACGGAGGCCTTTGTTCAGCGTTATGAGTTTGATGGACAAAACACCATTTTCTGAGGCACTGCAATGGGGTCAAACCATGTTTTTTTGTTTTATTGTTATTTATTGATATAACAAAAAATGGGTCAAAAATGGATTCTGGAGCGTAGAATTCGCATTCAAGATTGTTACCTTACATTGCCTCAGATGTTTAAATGATGTTGACTATGTGTTTTTAGCAGCAGAGAATAAATTAGACAGCGGAAATTATGTGTGCAGTCTTAGCAACACCTGTACGGAAGTGTCAACAAAGCTCTGACCTACTTTAAGACTTACTTTTTTCCAGTTGCTATTGATTTCTTTTCTTCAGAGTGGGCTTTTGATGAAAAGGATGTTGCCTTTGCCGAGTTTGTCCGAGGTGCAGGCCTACGGGGGGAAGAAATGCCCTTTGGTGACAGAACACAACAAAAAAGCAGCGGGAGAAATAGGCATGACCCCAACCCCCAACTCGCGTGTTACAAAAGTGCCGCTTGCTACAGTTGCTTCCACAATGCACCGTGTTCAGCGTGATGTCTCTCTCTGTACCCGCTGATGCTCAGGGTGGGGACATGTTTGAGGCTTCCGCTTTAAAAAGCGCAGGCTAGTCGCACAGGAAAGTCCAGCAGAGATCTCCAGTGTTACGCCGTCGGGGAGATGAAATCCGTGTTTGCCTCCGTCCTTTGTTTTCTCGACAACCGGTTTCCAAGCCTTCTACTGTGAAGTGTTACCTGGGCCTGGGAAACCTGCTTAGATTCTGAAATGAACATAGACGGGCCAGCAGGGGGCAGTCTTTCCTCTGGACCGAATGCAAAATCATTGCCTGCGTAGCTGTGGAAAATGCCATATTTTTGGTCAGCCATTAAGCCAAGGTCATGTTACATTAGGGGGTATTAACGATTCCGTGGTACTTATTGGAAATGGTTAGAGGGTTTCCTGTTCTGCCCAAAGTAGCAATCTGCCTCTTTTGCTCTTTCCATTGAATTATCCCCCAGCTTTGTTGAGTATGTACAGTCTTTCTTTTCTACATTTGCTGATCTGTGTCGAGCAAAATGAGCAGCCATTTTGCTCACCCAGGTATGTAGGCTTACCATACATGTGGCCGCTCGGGATGAGACACTACACCGACTGTAAAACGCCTTGAGGCCCTTGAAATAAATATAAATTGAATTATTTTAGTACCCAAACACACACACCCCACACACACAAACACACAGACTCATACAAGAAAAGAATACCGCAGTCTTCTGGAATGGGGTTCTATCCAAACGGGTGACATGGGTATAGAGTGAGTTACAAGATGGTGTAAGACATTCTTTTTTGAGGGAGACAAAAAAAAAACAAGAAAAAAAAAACGAAAGCCGTCACTATCGATCTCAGGCATTCATTTCAAAGGAGACATGAACGTTTTTGGAAGCTGGAGATGGCGCCGTTTTTTTGCCGTCTGCTTTGAAAAAGACAGGCTGAAAATTCAGAGCCTGGGATGGAGGCAAAGCAGGCTAACACAGACAACGACAAAAAAAACACTGTCCCTGTGTTTCTATTTTTCTTGTTTTCTATGTCCCCCCCCCCCCTTTATTTTTATTGCTTTCAAGTGTAACGTTTGATGCAGAAACCACAGACAGAGAAATAACCGGAATGTCTCAGAGTATATTTTGCAGAAAGGAGACTGGAGAGTTGGACGCTGGAAAGCAGTAATGTACGCGTAGTTCAGAGAGGACTTGCTGATGAGGAAATGCGCTGCCCGCTCGCTCGGCGTGCCGCCGGGGGGGAAGGATGCTGTCAGTTGTTGTTTTGCCGCTGGTTTGTCACCAGTTGTTTTTCCAGAGAAACCCGCGTGCGCGCCAATGGTTTGTGGCATCTCGCTGCTCCGCGTCGCAGTCCAGAGACGCTCCCGGTCCGCTCGCTCTGTCGCCACGGGGCGGGAAGTGTCGGGGAAATCCGGGGAAGGCGTAATGAAGACGAAGTGCCACATCGCGCTGCATCAAACGGACCTGCCGTGGGATTTGCAGTCATTCTGTTCTTGCTGTGCTGGGAACGGCAAGGGAATAATAGCTCAGTCAAAACTTACAACAACTTCAGCGCAGGGTCAGATCTTGGGGGGAGTGGGCATTGCCCCCACAAATGTTTTGCTCTGCTCCCCCAAAACTTTGACCATTGACTTTGAATAATCAAGAAAGTAGCGGTTGCAGTCTCACATTAACCTCTTGACCACAGGCAGATAACTGGGCATGTGTGTAAAATGAAAGGGAAAAGACTTGAGTCAATGATCTAAAAAAGTTTTTTAAAAATCACTAAGCAATGCAGACCTATACAGTTATTTCATCATTAAGAAAAATAAAGTTGTACTCAAGTCTTGGAAAATAAAGGGTATGTGTTCACTGGCTTATCGGGATAAAAAGGATTTGGAAGCATTATACCTTTCATTGAACTGCGTGAAATGCAAACTTAAAATGTCAACTGTTATTGCGATATCTGCAAACTGGTCGCTGTAATGCTGAGTTTATGATCATTACTATATTGTTTCTGCTACAGTTCTTTTGTGGTTAGCTACCATTAATCAGCAACATATAAGGAAGCTATTCATAGCTCTTTAATTTAACATAAAAATTACACTTTACATAAATGTAATAGTTGGTTCATTTATATACAGCAGCATGAGCAATAGAGGGGGAAAGAAGATTAAGAAGGTTGTGAGAGAAAAAAAACTTCATTTCCCAGAAGTTCTACAGTACATTTACATAACAGTCACTTAGCAGATGCTTTTATCCAGAATGACTAACAAGTCGAAAACACTAATATTAGTGTCAGGAATGCACTAAGTGCAATGTACACAGAAGGCTCAGAAGGCCCATTTATAATCAACATGTGTAAAATTAACCTAACAAACCAACAATTAGTATTGTAAACAAAAGTAAATACCACTCTACAGCTAACCTATATTTACACAGCTGTATCTATGACATCATCCAAAAGGGAGACCCAAAAAGAAAGAAAGAGGATGGCTAAAGAGCTAAAGGGTTTCCGCTGTGCTGACTGTGGAGGAGCCTGGTGCCCAAAGGTAGTAGACTGGAGCGGTGTGGCTCTTGTGTAGGGTCTGGTGATATTTTGAGGATATAATTGAGCGGTCTCTTTAGCTACCCGATAGCCAGGCTAGCACCACGGTTTGGAATGTGATGTGAGCCGACGTAGGTAGCCAGTGGAGGGAGGCGAGAAGGGGAGTGACGTTGGCGGAGTCTGGGGCGGAGTGAGCAGCGGCGTTCTGTACAAGCTGCGGAGGTCCGATGGCGGAAGCGGGGAGACCAGCGACGAGGGAGTTACAATAGGCCAGAAAGGAGATGACCAGTGCCCGGACTAGGAGCTGGGTTGAGTCGTCGGCGAGGAAGCGAGGGATTATCCAGATGATTTACGGGAAGAATCTGCCCGCCCGACATACTGGCGCGACGTTCTTGGAGAGGGACAGTTCGTTGTCCAGCAACACGCTCTGATTCCAAGAAGATGAAGAGGCTGACACTGTGGCGCCGTCCAAGGGGAGCGGAATGTCAAGCGGGCAAAGGACTCGGCTGGAAAGCAGCTGTGGCACCTCCATTTTAGACTGATCTACAGGCGACGATTTGCTGTCCAACTCGAGACGCCTCGTAGGCAAGCTGAGATGTGTGCCGAGACCGGTTTATCGGACGTTGGAAAGGAGAGAAAAAATTGTGAGCCATTAATGTAGCAGTGATAAGACAGGCCATGGCAGGAGATGACAGAATCATGAGACTCAGTATAAAGAGAGAGAAGAGGAGAGGACCCAGGCCCAAACCCTGAGGGACACGTCTTCAGAGGTTATGAGGTCATTTTGCATCTGCAGCTGTTTTAAGTAATTTATCAAATCTCCACTTCCTTCCAGAACTACATAATTTTACCTCTTTCCACTAGGGAGGGAGGACGCATTTATTTCAGTCCTGTCAGCTGCGTTTTACTCCAAAGCTAAAAACAGTGTTAAAATAAAGCTGTATGACTAAGGAAGATGACCGAAAAAGATCCAACTTGCACTAAAAACATGCTCCCTCCCGGGATTCACAATGTGCTTACGTTATTTATATTTGGATTAACAGTTATTAGGGACTTCAGAGGTTTTCTGGGCCAATGCTTTTTTCGCCCACTCCGTTCGAGAGGGTGACTTCAACAGATGGCTATTGGGCTGGCTGCGCCTGATATCTTACTTTGTGCCCTTGAGCGAGCGAAGTCAACAGTGTCACGGGTTGCTGCACACAGGCCCCATAAAAGGCCGTGCTCTTTGTTTTTTGTGGACTGTTTGTCCATCAAGAGACTTCCAGAGACAGACGAGTCCCTCAGGGCATCGGGAGGGCATGCGTTTTTAAGTGGGTTCAGAAACCTCCGGAACACCCACAGGGACTGTAGCCTCAGGTCAGCCCACGGTCCAGCAGGTGTCTTTTTTTGGACAATGACTCACTTCCTGCCTTGGACTGTAAACAAAAGGAATCTTCTAGAAGCCAGTTAATGGCTCTAGTCTGCCTTTTTTTTTTAACCACAGCTGAGAGGTAAGGCAGAGTGAGGATGAGTCTCTGTTTCTGTGTACATACTATATGTACAGTCAAGCTGGAAAGTCTGCACACCCCTTTCACCTTCTCCACGTTTTATTACATTACAGACTTATACTACAATAGATTGAGTTCATGTTTTGCCTCAAGCATCCACACACAATAGCCAATAATGACGAAGTGAAAACAGGTTTTTAGAAAATATGCAATTTTATTTTACTGACAAAAATTGGTTATTTAGGTTATTTATACACACCCTTAGTCTAATACTTGGTTGCTGCACCTTTAGCAGTGATTACAGCTTCAAGGCGTCTTGGGAAAGAAGCTACGAGCTTGGCACACTTGTTTCTGGACATTTTTGCCCATTCCTCCTGGCATATCCTTGCAAGCTCCGTCAGAATGGATGGGGAGCGTCGGTACACAGCCATTTTCAGCTCTTTCCACAGATGTTCAATTGGATTCAGGTCTGGGCTCTGGCTGGGCCACTCAAGGACATGCACAGACTTTCTCCGAAGCCACTCCTTTGTTCTCTTGGCTGTGTGCTTCGGGTTGTTGTCATGTTGGAAGGTAAACCTTCGCCCCAGTCTGAGGTCCAGAGCGCTCTGGAGCAGGTTTTCTTCAAGGATCTCGGTGTACTTGGCTGCATTCATCTTTCCCTCTTTCGGGACTAGTCGCCCCGTTCCCGCTGCTGAAAAACATCCCCGCATCATGATGCTGCCACCGCCATGCTTCACTGTAGGGATGGTATTAGCCAGGTGATGAGCGGTGCCTGGTTTCCTCCAGACGTGACGCTTGGTATTCAGGCCAAAAAGTTCCATTTTGGTTTCATCAGACCAGAGAATCTTGATTCTCATGGTTTGAGAGTCCTCTAGGTGCCTTTGGCAAACTCCAAGCGGGCTGTGATGTGCCTTTTACTAAGGAGGGGCTTCTGTCTGGCCACTCTACCATAAAGGCCTGATTGCTGCCTGGATGGTTGATCTTCTGAAAGGTTCTCTCATCTCCACAAGGATACGCTGGAGCTCTGTCAGAGTGACCCTCGGGTTCCTGCTCACCTCCCTGGCCCGTATTCCCAGATTGCTCAGTTTGGCCGGGCGGCCAGGTCTAGGAAGATTCTTGGTGTTTCTAAACTTCTTCCATTTACGAATGATGTTGGCCACTGTGCTCTTTGGGACCTATAAAGCTGCAGAGATTTTTCCGTACCCTTCTCCAGATCTATGCCTTGACACAATCCTGTTTCCGAGGTCTGCAGATAATTCCTTTGACCCCATGCATTTTGTTTCCACTGACATGCACTGCTGTGAGACTTTATCTACACCTGTTGGCGTCCCCTGTGATGTCCAATCAATTGATTGTATCACAGGTGGATTGCCAATATAAGGTGCCTATAAACATCTCAAGCAGTGCATGTCAGAGCAAACTCCAAGCCACCTCAGCTCACTTTTAGGTGTCATATCAAAGGGTGTGCACACTTGTGTACATATAATATTTAACATTTAGATTTGTAATAAATTAGCACAAATGTCTAAAAACCTGTTTTCACTTTGTCATTATGGGCTATTTTGTGTAGAATTTTGAGACAAAAAATGTACTCAATCTATTGTAGAATATGTCTGTAGCGTAATAAAACGTGGAGAAGGTGAAAGGGGTGTGCAGACTTTCCGACTTGACTGTACATATTAAAATGACCAATATCTTTCCCTTTTGATTTATAGTTTATCAAATTATGACCTAAAATATTGGTGCACATGATTTGGCACATTGTGCACGCATTTGTATGAGAAAATCTGAATATGTTGATGTGTGTGTGTGTGGCTGGCACAGCAGAGAGAGAAATGGGGAGAGGGAGAGAGTGGAATAACAGAGGGAAAAAGAAAATGAGAGCAGAAAGAAAGGGAGCCAGGCGGAGAGAGAGAAATGCCTCACTCAGGACATTCCGCATCCTGCCAGGGCTTAATGCGCTGGAGCGGCCGAGGGAGACAGCGTCCGATTGTTTGGAAACTCGCGAGGCAGATGCGTTTACTCGGCGGCGGTAGGAGCGCTCCTTTGTGCGGTTTTGTTAAGAGCAGGGGAAAACGAAAGGAAAGAATGAGCGGCAGTGAATTGGAGTGTCTAAATCTACGGCCGCGGCCATCGCCGCCGCAGCCGGTGCGGGTCGATCGGCCCGTAAAGGGAGCGCTGGATGGCCCCCCCCCCACCTGGCTGAATTAATCAGCTGCCGTTACCATTCCCCTCTTAGCGTTCTCCCCGCCCCTCCAGACGGGCATGCGCCAATCCCAGGCGCTCGTTTTACCCGCGGAGATTTCGGCGCGTTTCCACGTTGAAGGGCATAGCCCTTTGCCTCCCGCCTGTGATTTACGCTTATAGCCCCGTAAACGGGAGCGCCGTAACCCGGAGCTCTTCTCCCCCCCGCTGTGAAAACGGTACCTGATAAATAAATGTTGATGCTTTGGCGGGGGACGTGGCGGCGGTGGCGGCGGCGAACTGTTAGCGCGCTTTCATCGCGCACAGGCCTCCCGCAAGGGCAGATGGGGCCAGGCTGGCTTTCCTGACATTACCCTTGCTAATTAATGCATGAGACTGTGAGACAAGCAGTAGCCTTTTGCACAAGTAAAGGGGGGCGATCAGGGCAGAGTCTGCCTAAGCCCAGTACATTCAGTACCCAGGCAGGCAGTGCAGAGCGAGCACAGAGAAGAAGACTGCACTGAACTATAGCTGACATCTCTGCTTATTGTATAATAATAATAATTAGA
Source organism: Ilyophis sp. 1 JC-2022 (assembly GCA_022702515.1). NCBI lineage: Eukaryota > Metazoa > Chordata > Actinopteri > Anguilliformes > Synaphobranchidae > Ilyophis > Ilyophis sp. 1 JC-2022. The sequence continues at coordinate 56,036,333 of CM040404.1, forward strand.
AGAAGAAGAGAAATCATCATCATTATCATCATAACATTTATTATTATTATTATTATTATTATTATTATTATTATTATCATCATCAGTTTAGCAGATACCTCTTTATGGCTCACATAATGGCCATTTGGCTTATTATGGCATTTGGATGGATAACTACTGAAGCAATTTGAGTAAAATCGAGGCCAGACAGCAGCGTATTGTGAAACGCAGCACAAGCCGAGCCAATATATGATTACCATCACTGTAAATCAAATGCTACAAAAACAATACCGTTCCTGTTGTGTCTGGTTTTCGGGTTGCTATAGCATTTATGGGAAACTGCTACCAGTAGCAGTTTCAAAATCTCAATTGTAATACTCCACTGTACATTTCTGTGTTAATATGCATCAGGGAGACCCAAGGGCTGTTGAGGGAAGGCACTCTTTGGGAGCAGGCTATGGCAGTGTGAGATATGTGAGGAGAAAGAGATAAAGCGAGACAGGCAGGGGGGAACCCAACACAATGTCCCTGTCTGATGTGTCTTTAATAAGGTCAGAGCCTGAAGTCCTTAATGCAGCCCAAGGGGCTCTATAGTTAAACTAGAGGAGAGGACCAAGGGTAGGAACAGAAGGAATGAAAAGGGAAAAGAAGGAAACTGCTCAGGTGAGGCTCTGAGAGCGAGACGGTTCATCGTTTCACCTCGTGACCGTATCTCCATGGGAGTTTCCAGTTAAGCGGTTCAAACCGGTCAGCAGCGGTTAAACTGGCTCCGACCAATCGAGGCAAACTCAACCGATCAGGCTGACTGACAGCAACATTTCTGCGTGACAATATATTGCACTAAGCATGTGTGTTCAAATGACAACAAATACAGTCAATGTACATTACATTACATTACAATGTATAGTGTGCATTGTGTCTAGAACATGATGTTTCTCGTTTCATTGACTTGATGGCGATTGTAAAAACAGGAGCTCGACTGCCCTCACTGCGAGTGTTCGCAGGTTATGTATGACCATTTATTTTTCATATGACGAATACATTTGAGTGCTGTTGGCCAAGCCGACCGCAGCCAGCTATTCCTACTGGAAACTCTGTTCCCCTTGTAAGAGCCAATGAACTATCCCCTTTACAATCAGGAAGTACTAGGCTTTAATAGCTGAGGCTCCATGAGAATTTATATGTTGTTTACTGAGCGTGAAGGGTTAGCCGTGCAATTTAGGGCAGTCCCTGCTCAACAGCTAATGAATGTTAATAGCCTGAACTGCAAAACAATTAATGTTACCAACATTAAAACATGTTAATGTTGCTTTACGAACGGTAAATTAATGGACCTTAATACAAAGCGTTGGCGGTAATTTAATGCACTCTGAGTTATCTCAGGTGCTGAGAAACGGCGACCTCTACAGTTTGCTGCAGAGGTGTAAAATCCAGGGGTCACAAAGTAAAATTCCTGCCATGTGTTTCTTCCACACATGAAACCAGCCAGCTGATTCCACTAATTAGTTCTACCTCCTGGCTGAAGAATTGTACTAATTAGCAAATCCAGGTGATTGGAAGAAAATTCTGGGGAGGGAGGACTTTTATTTTCTGAATCTGGATTTTCTAACCTGGTTTGCTGTTGGTGCAGCAGCGGTGTTAGTCTTGTCTGGCCCAGGGCTTGTGGGTTGTTTTTTGTGATCAGCGTGCCGGCGGGAGCTCTGGCTCCGGCTCCGCTCAGCTCTCCCCGGTGCTATAATGGCAGTGCCGGAGGCCAAGGCGGCGCTCACTCGCCGCTACGTGCCCTTCCATTATTTCGGGTTGACCTATTTCGGCAGCAGGAGGGAGGGGCGGAGGGACAGGGCACAATCACATTCTCGACCGGGTCTCCCCTCCTTCAACAGCTAGCCTACTTCTGCGGCGCAAAAACACACCGCCACCTTTAACACCCCCTGTGCTGCGAGTGAGTGTGTGTGCATGTGTGTCTCTTCCATACAAATTACATTCACACACCACCAATTATTTATCACCCTATTGTCAGGTAGCAGCCAGTTTTCAATTCGGAAGAAGGGAAGAAGGTCCCAATGTACAGTGCCCTCCACTATTATTGGCACCCTTGGTAAAGATGAGTAAAAAGGGTTATAAAAAATTCACCGTTTGGTGAATTAGCTTAATGTCACACTGAAAAAATTACTATAAGCGATACTATAATGTCTGTGCATTTGAATGGATCTCTATGGGAATTGGGGGGTGGGACTAGATTTAGCTGTACATTATGCTGGAACAGTGTGGAACACATGGTTGGTAAAATGGCTGTAAGTCATCAAGGGTCTGAGGTATCAAACGAGCCTCAAATCATCACTCTGCTGCCAGATATGCAGTAGATATGGATGGATCACTTTAAGGGTTGTTTCTCCTGACAAATATTCCTATTGAACTCCTATTGAAATAAGTCAGGAGAAGAAACCCTTCAAGTTATCCATCCATATCTACTGTATTCCTGACTTACAACCATTTCGTCAACCATGTATTCCACACTGTTCCAGTGTAATTTACAGCTAAATCTAGTCCCACCCCCCAATTCCCATAGAGATCCATTCAAATGCACAGACGTTATAGTATCGCTTGTAAGAGTACCAGAAAATAAGATATCAAAAGTTTATTGATGTTGTTTGGCACAGACATCAGGAAGTCATGGCATGCAAAGGATATGTGACCAAATATAAAAAAATGTATTCTTCATTCTATATACAAATGCAGGGGTGCCAATAATTGTGGCACACATGGGTTTGTTAAAAATAATTATGTCTTGATGTGGGATTTTTTTTCTCACAATACATTTACTTCAATTAAAGGTTGGATTATTTTTTCAGTGTGAGATTAAGCTAATTCACCAAACGGTGGATTTTTTATAACCCTTTTTGCTCATCTTTACCAGGGGTGCCAATAATAGTGGAGGGCACTGTGTCTATGACTGACTTCACAGATATGATAAAATAGTAAATCATGCAGAAGTAAGGGTTAGGTTCTTATCTTGCTGCGCGAAGCTGTGCGCATCGCTACTGCAGACCGCGATAAACAGGCTAGAGGCGGCCTCATTGAGCACGACCCAGGCGCTTCAGTGGAGGTGCGTGTGTGTGTGTGTGGGGTGGTGTGGTGGCAGTGGTCTTTAGTAAAGAGTCTGGTAGTAAAGAGAGACACTCCAGCACAGCATGGAAACCAAGGGATGTGAAAAGCAGCATCTAGCTGACAAAATACTGCGCTCCCGCTCTTTCAAATGAAGTTAGCAGCACAGTGGGGAAACAAGAAATTTCCCGCAGCTAGCTGGGAACCAAACAAAGATGCAAGCCCCGCTACGTTTCTTCACTTTTTCAGCTCTTTCTTTCAATGAAACCTTCACATGAAAGAAGCCTTGAAGTAAGAAAATACAGTTTGTGGGAAATTTTAGTTTAAACAATTCAAATGCACTCTTTTTTTACGCCGGTTCGAGTTTAGTGGCGTCTGCTTCGAGGCTGCTTTGTACCGTGAGCTGTTTGAGGCGGAATTACAGATTCATGACCTCCGGGGGCCAGATCCAGCGGACGGCCTCTGTTTATTAGCTCACTGCATATGAAGTTAAATAACCCCAACAGGAATATCATCGGCCTGCGCTCGCCAATTCATCCCTCGCGTCCCGGACCCCTCTCCAAGATGGCTGATTTATGTCCTTGTGAGTATCTTTCCAGATATTCGCCTGTGCAGATCGACAATCCCGCTCGGTCTTCTCACAAACCTCTTTGTCCTCTCTCCTTTAAACTCCCGCATTGTGTCTGAGGACGTGTCAGAAATGTCGGCTAAACCGCAGGCTCTCGTGTTTCGCCGTCTTTTATCCCTCGAACGGAGGAACCGAACGTATCCATTTCAGCAGGAGAAGAGGGGCAAAGAAAGACTTAACTTTCTGAGCCCCGGAGCCATCCAGCTCCAGTAGGAGAAGGAGGGAAAGGAGGAGGGACAGCGAGGGGGGTCATTTCTGGCTACCTTTTCTCTCCGCTTATTGGTCGAGGTGTTCTGAGAGCGGTCGGCGCACACCCACTGGGTACAGTCGGCGTAGGCGCAGTGCCGGCCGCTTTCTGCGACAGACGAGGCGAAGCCATTAGCCTACCCGTCCTTCGTTACCTTCCAGTCCCGCTCTCTGACAAAACTATCGAGAGCCAGCTCGCCAGAAACAGCCCCTCCAGCGCCACGCGCGCCCCAACGCTCGCGTACACGCGTACCTATTTCTGCGTGCTATTGGCAGCCCTGGTCCCCATGAGCCGCAATGCCTGCTGATTTTCACTGTTACTTAGTACCTAAATACTATTATTTTGCTCTATTGAGTGGCTTTGGATTTAAAACTGTTACACCAGGCCGGCCAGCGGAGGGTGGGCTCCACCTCTATAGCTGGGTTCCTGTCCAGATTTCTTTCCATTGGGTTTTCTTGCCACCATTTGAGTGTTTTTCTTGCTGCTGGGGTGTTTTTTTTTTTTACCCAAATTGCTCGCTTTTTTGGGGTTCAGACCTGGTTTTTGCCCAATTTTCTTTTCTGTTTCCACTGTCAAGCGTCTTTGTGACAGTGTCTCTGTAAAAAAGTACTAGTCAAATAAAATTGAATTGAACTGAATAGAAAACCCCCGATAGTCTGCCATTTACCCGTCTCCAAATGCTAAGTTTGCCAGTGATAAGTTGCTCACTCCTCCATTTCCATGTTGCGTGTCTATTTCAGAATCGCATTGCCGATTTTGGGCTGGTTCATAGATTAGTCCATGAGCGCCTGGGATGAGTACCTATGTGTATATATGTAAATGTATGAATCATACATATGTATATTTACTCTAGGCACGGCGAGCAGTAGGAGCAGTCAACAATCAGTAGGATCTGCTCGATCAAGGCTGGCAAAGAAGTATCTTTTCAACCCCCGGAACTTCTGTGTCTTCTGAAACGCAGGCCTGAGTGTAGCTAAAAAAAAAGTGACCGATGCTAGAAAACATGGACCTGTTACTGTTTCACAAAGACCGACTTCACGAACAGGCACGTGTTCGGTTGGTGTGGAAAATAGCTATTTCCTTGTACTGATTTTGGTATTCAGCTTTTCAGGCTGAAAGTTTAGTACCAGACATATCTGTATTTATATTTAAATGCGTATCATATAAATGAGTTTTTTAGTTTTTTTTAGTTTTGGTTGTTTGGCGAGAATGATGTATTTGGTATTCTGCAGATGGCTTGACGGTGTGCACTGGTTTAGTTCCTACAATTCCTATCCAACTGCAGGAATATTTTTTTAGTTACAGAAGCCCTGCTCTATGATAACAAAGGAAAGAATTGAAAGAGCACCTGTTATCTTCAGGAATTGTCAAGTACTCTTTTTATTAAGCTAGCTGACAATTAACGCTGAGAGAAACATTTGTTTATTATGCCTTAAAAGTTAAATTTAACACTTACTGTATATTCCAATCCGATAAGAGTTATGGTTATTATCATATAATGTCACGTTTAAGTGTTTTATAACCCAGCATTCCAAAGAATAAACATTTAAATAATCTATAGCACAAGCGCACATCCCTAATGAACGCTAATGGATTTCAAGGAGATTTTGGTGGCAAGCACAGAGGTGACGTGCAGAAATTGATTGTCCCCTCTGGCTTAAAAGAAATACAACCTTTAATTTAATCTAAGTGAAGATTATTCACTGATGTGGAGTCCTGTTATGGCCCCCATATCAACATTGTATACGAATTGGGGATCATTTGTTTCCCACAATGTTTAGGCCTCTCCTGATTTGCAAATTGGCTTTAAACATTTGCCCTCTGCGGTCCTGGCACAGAATGTAAAACAGCACAGATCTAATGGACAATAGTTACAGCTCCACAGAATTTATGAAGCACAATGGTGTAATTATCATGCATTTACACAGACCGCTGCTTGTCGGAGAAAACCCTCCTCCATTCTAACAATTTCTCAGTGTCTGAGGAAAAGGCGTCCTTGTCGTAATGCGAAAACAAAAGCAATTGTCCCCACGTGGTTTGTTATTCAGTGATTGCGGTTAAGAGAGAACTCCGAGAATATTTTTCAGCTGATAACTATGTCAGATAGGTGGCTGGAGAGCAATTTCTGGGACGGGCAAACATTCACGCCAGGCAAAAATAGCATTTTGCAGAAAATACACCCCGAAATAGCTGTGTCTGGTTCCCACCCAATGTTTTTCTCAGTCTCAAATGATGGCTGTACACTGAGAGTATGCTGTTAAAGATAGGCCCCTTCCAAGTTAAATAGACTTGACTCACAAACACTGACCTTATATTAGTAAACGTTATTTGCTTCCAGTGTAGACTCTACTCACATACAATGACTCGTGTTGTGTGTAATTTCTATGGGCTCTCTTCACACAGTAATTGCTGTCCTTTTCCAAGAGCACATGGACTACTCCTAAACGCAGACAGATGAGTCATTTTTCGACATTGTGGTTGAAATGGTTTGGCAAAGCTGATCCTGGACTGTGCGCTGGATCCAGAAATTTCCAAGTCACTCTTGCTCGATTTCTTTACCTGAACCCTCCAGACCAAGGGATTGTGGTGGGGGGTGTCTATGGACCTTCATTCTTAAATTATTTTTTTATTTTTTATATGGACACAAAATGTTACAGTTTCTTTTACTGTTACAAAAGATTTTACTGTTATAAATTATTATTATTTTTTATTGTACATGACATCCCTGCCTCCCTTTACTAAATGACAAGATGGTCTAGTCATGATAAAAGTTGGTGTCCCCGTGGCATGCTGTCATCTCCAATTAGCGGAGCTCTGGCGAGGTTAGGAGCCGGTGGGCACAGCACGTGGGCACAGCGCGTGGGCACAGCGCGCGGGCTCGGATTTGCTCCGTGGTTCGCAGTGGGATAGGTGGAGTCTCTGAGCCGCTGTGCCCGTCGCCCCTCCAGTCAGAACGGCCCACTTGCTGACCCATGACCCATGAGCCAGTTTCAATGGCGGGAGCCATTACTAACCCTTCTGATGTAGGGTTAGTAATGGCTAAATTGGGTTTGGCTAAATTGGAGGTTTCCTGCCTTGATGCTGAGACTTGCATCCAAATTGGCCCCCATTACTCTCGTTCGTATGTTACTCTAACCAATTCACTATAACAGCTCAGGATCATGCCTTGTGACTGACCGCTTTGCTTTCTGCTTTGTGACGGATATAATCATTTGTATTCTGAATCTTTCTGATTATTAGGGCTGTTATTATTCAAGTTTTATTGCTTACATGAGTTATTGGTTATAGAATATATATTAACTGGTAATAACTATTAGGCTGCATTGTCCAATCAAGTATGTGATACAAGATTGTGCAAAATGACCTATGAAGGTATTCAAATAGAGATTGTATAAATTATGAATGGGTTGGAATTATTCTTAAAACCTTACACGTCTGAATTGGAGACCACACATACATAACAGGCATTTCACCCCAATTTTGCTCTTGTTTGTATTTAATTTCTGAGTAACCTTTTTTTATCCATTGTCTTTACCATAAATCGTGCATAAGTCGTTCACCTCTGGCTAACATGTTGGCCTCCAACAACCAAGCTCAGATACGCTCAGACCAACTCAGAATCTTTGTTTCGCATGTTCGCCCCTAGCTTCTGCAAAAGCTTCAGCTGGAGAAAATGCATGTAATCATTCACGCTTTGTGCACGCGTGTGAAATCCGCATTAACTAAAGTGTCACCTGTGAAGGACTGCATGCCGTTTCTATAGGTAAATCCCTTAAATGTCATTATAAGCGCATTATGGGTACATTACTACATTTATAGGAATTCCGTGTTATTTATGCCGTTGCCGTTTTAAGATCACGGGCCCGCTCGAGTCCCCCGACACATTACAGTGATAAATGTACCCCAGGCCCCCTGATGCATAAAGCTGAAAGCAGGCAAGACTCTGGTCTTCCACCATGTACATTCCTATTGGACAGCTTCAAGTGCCACTAAAATTAGAGTATTAGTTTAAGGACCGTGGGTAGCAGCTGCTCTCCAAGGGCTTTTTCTCACCCCCGTACCCTCCTCCCTCTAGCCTTTTCACTACCTCATTCCCTCCTTCCTTCTCTCCTCCTCTCATTTCTCCCCTTCTCCCCCTTCCCTCTATCTGCCCCCTCTCCTCTCTCCCTCTCCCGTTCTCCGCCAACTTAACCTCGTCTCTTGTCGTCCCTCTTCTTTTCCCGCTCTCTCCCCCTTTTCTCTCTCTCTCCTCCCGTCGCCTCTCGTCCTCTCTCCCCTCTCTCCGCTCGCCCCGAGACTGATGGCGTTGTGGCGCTGTAAATTGGTCGCAGGTAGTGACACGGCGCTCGTTGGGTAATTTGAACAATGGGGCGTTTGACAGCTCACCCATCACCGAGACGGCTCCTTGGGGACCTCCGGATCGTCCCCGGCTCTTCCTGCTCCCGTCCCCTCAGCTCGGGAGAAGGAGCTTCATAAGAGGGGACATCATCCTCCAATCAAACGACTCAAAGGCACTTTGTCTACTACCCAGAAAGCAGAGGGAAGCCAGGGAACGCGAGGCAGGGTCGCGGTAGGGAAGGTGAACAAGACAGTTTTATTTATTTATTTTTTCTCCTCCTTCGGCAAACTGCTGTTCCCGGCTTCTGACAGTTCTTTTTGCGTTAGCTTTTTGTTACATGACTAACAGGGAAGCACATTACCAAAAAAAGGAAAAAACAACGTCACGCATTTTTTAAGCACAGCACTTTGCCAAATTAGCAAATAGATTTCATATCTGCACGATGATAACTATAACTACACTGCTATCTACATAATGATATTGATTAAAATTCTGAATAACATTGAGTGATCTGTAAATGATTGTAAAGGGATGAAGAGGACAGTTTAATTTGTGCTTTTTCAAGACGGGGAGCCGTTCCCTCAAAGCCGGCCTTTGTGCTCCCCACATATCCGCGGCAGCTGTTTCCATGACTCCCTACTAATTATTTTTTTGTAATTGTTCAAAATTATTGCTCTTCATGTAAAGAATCATTGGACTTTTGATGTCCTTGCTCAGAGTTCACATTTTAAATGTTGAACGAATGTTGTTCTCTCAGGCAAAGTAAGGCCGGATATTGTTTTTCTAAAAAGTTTTTTTTTAAAATATCGTCCCCTTCATTCGTATCTTCCCCACACGTGGCCCGGTGGGTCAAGCCAAGGCCGAAACGAATACAGTAACGGCGTCTCCCTGGCAACGGTATCCAGCCCCCCCCCCCCCACCTCCCCAAATCAATAAGCAGCAGGGCGACCTGGCCTGCGGTGAACTATAGCCACTGCAAACCACTAAGCCCTTCAATCTCTCTTCGCTAATCCCTGTTATTAAGTGAGTTAATCATCTGAACAAAGACTGCGTTGGCACCTCCTGCACGATGAGTGTCGTGGAAGCCGGCCAAGCTTTTCCAGGGGCTTGGCACCGACGGACCACTTCCTGCACTGCCAGCCCGGCCTGCAGCAGGAGGGCAGGAGATGGATGTGTGAAGGGTCGGGCCAAGACCGGGCGCTCCGCAGCGGCGGATTCCTTGTGTCCACACATCGTCTTTTTCCATAATAAAGCGTGCCTAGGGCAGTTCCTAGGACAACCATCCCAGGCCCAGGAAAACTGCAATCTGAAAACTGCTGGACGTAGCATGCTAAGCGCACACCAGTTCAACAGGATGTATGATGGTGACGAACCCTGGCTTTTACGTTCTCGCTTAACCGTCAAAGGGGCTTTTTATAATAAGTGACGTTATGGACCACCTCATGCTGCAGATGTTCAATTATGTTTCCTAACCAGTAAAATAACTGAACCTCATGCATAAATTATATTACATTTTTATTGTGTATTTATATAAGTTGTTTACATAATAAATGGAGAAAAGAATTTACATTCCATACTTTATTTGTGCATTAATGCATCCATCTCATTATTGTCTTATTTCACAATGTGAGAAGATGGCAGATGGCAAGGTGCCAGGAGTACTTTTAAAATGTACCAATCCCAACACAAAAAAATAAAAAATGAAGCCATTTTGTACCATGATTTCAACAGTTTTATGTTTGCAGGTTTTATAATGTGTTGCGTGTGCCAAACATGGTTTGAGATATACAGCTGTCAAGGTGGTGTCCACCTATGCTCTAGACTAGAGTTAATTTATATTGTGGTTCTAGAGTCCCTGTACATTATGTGCTTCTGGAGTCTCTGTACATTATGTGCTTCTGGAGTCCCTGTACATTATGTGCTTCTAGAGTCCCTGTACATTTTGTGATTCTAGAGTCCCTGTGCATTATGTGATTCTAGAATCTCTGTAGATTATGTGATTTTAGAGTTCCTCTACATTATGTTATCCTAGAGTCCCTGTACATTATGTGCTTCTAGAGTCCCTGTACATTATGTGCTTCTAGAGTCCCTGTACATTATATGATTCTGGAGTCCCTGTACATTATGTCATTCTGGAGTCCCTGTACATTATGTGTTTCGAGTCTTTGTACATTAGGCAATTCTAGAGTCCCTGTACATTATGTTATTCTGGAGTTCCTGTGGATTATGGGATTCTGGAGTCCCTGTATATTCTATGGTACCGCTCTTACCTGGATTCCCAGCAAGTTATATAGCCCGCTCTTACCTGGACATCCAGCATGTTCTATAGTCCCGCTCTTACCGGGAAAACCAGCATATTTTATGGCCTGCTCTTACCTGGACATCCAGCATGTTCTATTGCCCCGCTCTTACCTGGACATCCAGCATGTTCTATGGTCCCACTTTTACCTGGACATCCAGCATGTTCTGTGGGCCCGCTCTTACCTGGATTCCCTGCAGATTCCATGATTGTGCTCTTACCTGAAGTCCTGACTGGATCCGCATCTCAGCCCTTACTCAAGAGTCTTGAAGGCTCTCCTGGTTGTGTTGCTATAGTGATACAATGTGCTGTCAACCGTCCCCAGCTCATCTTTGAGATCAGGAAAAACAATTTTTCCATGCAATTCAGAACATTGGGGGAAGGGAAGAATTCATATGGAAATGGAGGGTAACTAAATGTGGAAACAGTTTTTAAATTCAGAACACATCATGGCCTTATCTCGGCGCTTCCTCGGCACAGCCGCATAGACATCAGTGAGGTGCACCAAATCAATTAGTTCAATTCGATTCACTCTTGCTGTTATACATTCTATTACTGGACAGGATATATAAATTAGATTAAATTTTTTTTCCCCCTCAAAGTTTCAGTTTTTAAAATTATTTATTTATTCAATGTGACTGGAGCTTGTTTAATTCCCGTCCCAGATAATGTTAGCCTGTAATGGGGTGCTCAGCCTTGGAAACGATTTGACCCATTTGCCGTGGGTAATGTAGCCTTTAGAGTTTTAATTGGGGGGTAAATAAAGCGTGTCCCCCATCCTATGTTGTGCCTGGATGTCTCAGGGATGAAATATGAGGGTGTTTAGCACTGTGCAACTGAGGGTACGTGACAAGTGAGGGGTCACTGGGCATCTAATGGTGGCAGTCAATACCTATCTGCTGCACAATGAGCGTGTTTATTAGAACCGAATGTGTGTGTGTGTGTGTGTGTGTGTGCGTGTGCATGTGTGTGTATGTGTGTATGTGAGAGAGAGGGTGTGGGGGTGTGTGTGAGAATGTGTATGTGTGTGTGTGGGTGTGTGTGTGTGCGTGTGTGTATGTGAGAGAGAGGGTGTGGGTGTGTGTGTGAGAATGTGTATGTGTGTGTGGGTGTGTGTTTCTGTGTATGTGTGTGTCTGTGTGAGTATGTGAGTGTGCGTGCATGAGTGTGAGAATGTGTGAGTGTGTGCGTGTGTGTGTGTGTACACGTGTGTGCGTGTGTGTGTGTATGTGTGCGTTTGTGTTTTTGTGTACTTGTATGTGTGTGTGTGTGAGTGTTTGTGTGTGTGTGTGTGTACACGAGTCTGTGTGTGTGTGTTGTGTATGTGTGAGTGTTGTGTGTGTGTGTGTGTGAGTGTTGTGAGTGTATGTGTGTGAGTGTTGTGTGTTGTGTGTGTGTGTGTGTGTGAGAGTGTTGTGTGTGTGTGTGAGTTGTGTGTGTGTGTGTGAGTGTTGTGTGTGTGTGTGTGTTGTGTGTGTGTGTGTGTGTGTGTGTGTGAGTGTGCGTGCATGAGTGTGAGAATGTGTGAGTGTGTGCGTGTGTGTGTGTGTACACGTGTGTGTGTGTGTATGTGTGCGTTTGTGTTTTTGTGTACTTGTATGTGTGTGTGTGTGAGTGTTTGTGTGTGTGTGTGTACACGAGTCTGTGTGTGTGTGTTGTGTATGTGTGAGTGTTGTGTGTGAGTGTGTGTGTGTGTGTGTGTGTGAGTGTTGTGTGAGTGTTGTGAGTGTGTGTGTGTGAGTGTTGTGTGTGTGTGTGTGTGAGTGTTGTGTGTGAGTGTTGTGTGTGTGTGTGTGTGAGTGTTGTGTGTGTGTGTGTGTGTGTGTGAGTGTGTGTGTGTTGTGTGTGTGTGAGTGTTGTGTGTGTGTGTGTGTGTGTGTGTGAGTATTGTGTGTGTGTGAGTGTTGTGTGAGTGTTGTGTGTGTGTGAGTGTGTGTGTTCTGCTGTTGTGCCAGCACTTTTCCTCCTATCCCCATGTTCATTGTAATGACTTGTATCTGCATTGGTAACCCGTCCTGATCAATATTAACTGCAGCCACTCGCATATCTGCTGCAGCTCAAAGAACCCATCCGGTATTGATCCAAACAGGTCTGGACTCTGCATTGTGTGCTCATTCAATCCCAACATTAGAAGTGCGTAAGCCGATGGCACTGATTTAAACTAAACGCCTCTCCCCCAGACGGCCCGCTCGTAGAATCAGAAGACCCCCGATCTCTTATCCCTGGCCGCTAGTCCTCGGCAGTCCGACTGTGACCGGAGCGATTCTGTGAGCCGTCCGATTCCGAAGCGCTCTACTCAGCGCAACAGCAAAAAAACGTCTGGTTTACCGTGCGCGTCCTTTACTTAAGGTTACAACGCCCCCCCCCCCTCTCCCCAGAGTCACAGATTGTTTAGCCACTCGTGTCATTGGCGGTCCAGGCGGCTCGCACCTGAGGCGGCGTGAAGCGTTGCTGTGAAGGTCGTGGGTTCTTCACGTGTCAGTGACCAGCAGCATCCAGCTCCAGCTCCAGCCAATTATGTTTAGCCAAAATGTACCAAACCTGCTCATTTTTGTATTAACTTAGTGTAATATTTAAAGACATTTTATTAGCTGATTTCCAAATTGTAGGCCTGTCCTTGAACTTGAATGTCCTCTGTAAATTCAGGAGAATGCACACTGGCACCTGTAATGCATAAAGCCAGCTGCCACTCAATGGCAAAGACCCACCATGCTTTTGCTTTTCTAAGTAGCTGCCTGTAAAACATTTGCTTAATAACAATTATTAACCTATTGCTTAAAACGTACGTCTTGACGTTCTATGTTATTCACACCTACATTTGTCACAAGTTCTTCTCAGTGCTCAGTTCCAACAGTCCCTCTTTTGTTTCGGATAGTCCTTTGACGGCTGCAGAAATTTCACCGTGCGCTGGAAGGCGAGCTTGACCTCCAGCTCATCGCCAAGATGGCCGCTGGGCTTGGGAGAGTGCCCAAGCGTTTTCCTCTCGCCGCGGCCATCTTCCGCCCCCGCGCGCAGAGAAGAGAGAAAAGCACCTTTCGCTTCCGCTGCCCGAGCCAGATGTACTGTCGGATTTGCCCAACGAAATCTTCCAAATACCAAATTGTACTCTACAGTGAAGGGGACTGTACTGCGCTGGTTTTTCAGGCGGTATGAATGGATTAAGTAACTCTGTGTTTGAACCAAGAAGCACCTCTTACAGTTTTTGTATATTTTCAAGAATGATTTCATTTATTCATGGAAAAAAATCGGATTCGGGTTTTCATGTCAAACGAGCTCTTCCTTGTATCACCGGGAAAGATCATCTCTCAATATCCAATGCGATAAGCAATACTTTGTCCTGCATTAAATTACAGGTTTTCTTATATTGCAGGTTTTTATGGTACGACAACCATTTTTGGACTGAAGCGCGTGACAATACAAAAATAAATGTGATTGCCTTCCGGTTTGTAGGCGTTTCACTGATCGGCAAATGCTTTCCCTTCCAAAATACCATGTTTATGAGAAGAAATGCATTATATCTCAGAAAACTGAAATTCAAAATAGGTTTGGAAAAGCATTGGCCAGTTAAACATTTTATAAAGGTAGAACGTTCAGGTGATGCACTGAATCTTAAAATGGGTTTTCCTTTCTTCACTCTCCACACACAAGTATATAAATGAGAAGGGGAGGGGGAGGACATATGCTGGTACACAGCCCTGATCGCCATTTAATCACACCTGATGGAGGAGCAACAGTGGTGAAGCAGATACATTTGTTTCCAGGGGAAGATAAATCAGGATGCGCTCGAACAGACTCGAATTTATCTAGCTAGGAAGTCAAGGACATTCGCTGGTTGTTGTAAGCAGCACTGAAAAAAAAAATATAAATTCTGTCTAATCCTACCAGCACACACCTGTGCGCTGTGCAGAGTTAATGACTTTGACACACACACACACACACACACACACACACACACACACACACACACACACAAACACTCATACAGTGCCCTCCACTATTATTGGCACCCCTGGTAAATATGAGTAAAAAGGGTTATAAAAAATTCACCGTTTGGTGAATTAGCTTAATCTCACACTGAAAACATTTTTTTTTAAAACTTTTAATTGAAGTAAATGTATTATGAGAAAGAAATAGTCCCTCATCAAGAAATAATTATTTTTAACAAAACCACGTGTGCCACAATTATTGGCACCCCTGCATTTATATATAGAATAAAGTCATTTTTTCTTATATTTGGTCGCATATTTTTTGCATGCCATGACTTCCTGCTGTCTGTGACCCAACAACATCAAAAGACTGTTGATATCTTATTTTCTGGTACTCTTACAAGCGATACTATAACACCTCTGCATGTGAATGGATCTCTATGGGAATTGGGGGGTGGGATTAAATTTACTTCAATTCAAGGTTGGATTTTTCTAATTTTTTCAGTGTGAGATTAAGCTAATTCACCAAACAGCAAATTTTTTTCTAACCCTTTTTACTCATCTTTACCAGCGGTGCCAATAACAGTGGAGGGCACTGGACATGTCTGTTTGACACATTGTTTTGCATGTCAGAAAACAAAAGGCCAACTCTACTATAGCAGACCGTGTGACTCAATCATGTGCATTTCAATTTAATTGTCACAAGCCACCGGCTCCGACCAATTGGATTTAGCATTGGTCTCCAAGGCACCCGGTTTGCTTGACGCAGGCACTTTACTTCGTCTGCTGAATGTCGAGGCCACGAACTCGCGGCTCTCATTCCTCGCATTCTTCCTTTGTTAACCCGTCCGTCTGACTGTATCAGAAGACAGGATGTGCTGGAGGTTTTAAAATGGCTGGTTTGATAATCTGATACCGCAAGCTGCGCATCGCGTGTCACACAATCGATAGGTTGCTCAGATATGGCTGGGCGGTTAATCGATGCAATGCTGGAGAGGCCCTTGAATCCTCCATCGGCGGGACGCGCCGGACGCCCTCGTCCAGGAAAAGCCGTGCGCGTCCCTCCTCCGAGCGATCTCCTCTGCTCATCGCCGTAATCGAACCGCGCTGCGCCGCGAGCTCAATTGCGCCTTTTCTGCTGCGTTTCAACAAAGAAATTGCTGCCATGTTCATATCCTGGGAAATAATCTGTCAAAACACGCATCTCGCGGAGGCGAAATATTTCATTGCAGCTTTGATTTTTCTCAGGAAGACGATCCGCTCGCCACCTGTGGCACAAAGTGGCGAGAGGCTAAATACGCCGCTTGAGAAAATGAACATTCGGAATTGGCTTTGACAACGTGCTCTGCTACTCAAATCAAGGGCCGATTACTGCTGGGTTTCCACCCTCCCTTTCCCTGGGCATCAGGAGTGAAGACAGGCTGGCCAATCAGTAGCACTAATTGTTCCGTTAAACACCTGGGAGAAAAGAAAACCAGGGCTGGATTCGAGGGACATATTTTGTTATCTGGGGCTGTTTCCCAAATCGCATACTTCCATGCTCCGGGCACGCATAGCGAGCACGCGCATCCATGTGAGTCCATAGCGAAGTACGGTAGTGCGGAGCATGGGAGTATGCGATTTGGGACACAGTGTAGGATATGGGGAACAATGTCTGTCATCTGAGGTAATGTCAGTCAGTTCAGTAATACTCAATTATTTCTTTGCACAGTTTTTTATTTTTATTTATTTATATTTATTTATTATTATACATTTTTTTTTACAAATGAAGTAGGCACTAAAAGAACAGAGAAATGTTTCAAAACTTGCCGTTGATAAAAATAATGGACCACACTATATGGGAGTTAAAAGGAATTAAGGAACAATAGCCCAGATTTAATCAACATATAAAATTGCAAGTTCAGCAGCCACCAAGATAAACTTGCTGAGCTGTATTTGTAAGGAAAAAAACAAGCACTGACATTTGATTGTGAGTCCAAGTTAAGGACAAATGTTGATGGATTTCAGACCGACGTCACCAGAAATAATGAATGTTTTTTTAATAAAAAAATTAATAAAAATAAATAGGAAAAAAAGGCTAATATTTAAAGGAGTCTGTCACAAAGTGACCATCACAAATTCTTTATAGGCATTATATGACTTCCATCAAGTTAATTGCATAGTTGATCCACATTAATGTGTAATCCGTTTTTTGCATGGGAGGATTGTACAAGTATTTTTAAATGAGCACTTGAGTCATGTACTGTGCTTTATTCAACAAATATGACAATAGCCACGTTATATCTCAAAAGCCCATTTTATTTTACTTTGACCTATCACAAATTTAAAAGACTTTTCCACTTCACAACACTGGTAGCTCAATTTGATGATAGCATTGATCATAGGTTCTGAGAGACATTCCTAAGACATATAGATGTCACACATCAGTACACAATTGTATTGTTTTACACTAACTATGTTTATGGTAGGTATTTCAAGTACAGAATCATTACGCCGATGATAAAACAAAATTTATTTGAGACCCACGGCCATTTGGAGGAGAGATAGTGTAAGCAAACTCTGACATATATTGTGCAATCGCAAGCCAGCAAAGATAAGACGTGTCTTTAAATACGTTGTTCAATATGAACCTCTGGGCCATCGTGAACATGAATACTGTTTCTGAGCAATATTCACATAACACGAAGTCCACTTTAAATAAATATTTGTTGAAAAAGGAAACACTGCGGTCGGTTAAAGAGCGGAATTAAGCGGCGCATTTGAATGCGAATGTGGCAGTAGAAAACACTTCAAAGAGTTGACCGACTGACAGACTGACGTCTCTCGCTTCTTAGCCAAGGTCTGTCCTCACATGGCAGGGATCTGCCAACAGCAGGGCCTCGCGACGCCACAGACGGACAGCCCTTCAATGTTTATCCATCGCTCTTCCTATTAAGCGTGTGAAGATGACTCCCCATGTTCGCTGTGGAGGAGACTGATTTGATTTATTTGCAAAGCTAGTCTCTCTTCTCCTGCATGTTCCTCTGCGTTTGAAGATGTCACGGTTGCATTTGGAGATAGCGGAGCGGGGCGGGGCGGGGGGCTTTAAAATGCAGCGATACTGGGACCCCTGGCGGGTTCTTTCGACTGTGGTGCAGCATAGGAAGATGAATTGATAAATATTTTCTTAAAGTCTCAGCTGGCCTTGATCTGAACGGATCATATCAGTGAGAGCAGCCCGCATTGCATCGCCCGTTCAAAAAAATAAAAATAAAAACATACTGGTACTGTGAATGTTATCCATACAGATCAAAGTACAGTGAGGGTTAGGGTTTGCTTATTTAATTTTTCTTTCGTCTCTTCATTTTAACTACTTGACTACGAAGAGAGGGCACTGTTTTCGGTTCATCTTTCCCCCGCACGTTTATTTATTTTGACTTTATTAGTTTGTTTTGAAAGTCGACGTGGAAAATTCACTGGATTTTTTTAAATATTGGTTTTCCTTTAGGGAAAAAAAGGCCACAAACGCTCCCCTCACACACCCTGCACACACACCGTCCTCTGTGCTGTTTCGCAAG
Organism: Ilyophis sp. 1 JC-2022; assembly: GCA_022702515.1. Classification (NCBI taxonomy): domain Eukaryota; kingdom Metazoa; phylum Chordata; class Actinopteri; order Anguilliformes; family Synaphobranchidae; genus Ilyophis; species Ilyophis sp. 1 JC-2022. The sequence goes on from CM040404.1 coordinate 56,054,413, forward strand.
CGCGAGGCGCAGTGTGTGCGTTGAGTCTCGAGGTGTGGCGGTGCGGCGCTCTTTAGCCCGGATTCGCTCCCAATAGCAACGCTTCCTCAAATTACAACCCCAGGGCACCGCCGTCGACGCACCACTTCCGAGCACAAAGTCTCTGTGTGTGCGCGGGCAAGACCTGACCCAGTCTTGCCTTTTACAGAGCCAACCTCACGCCCCATTGCTAACAGTCACTCTCTTGCTGCCACTCTCCACCATTCCCTAGTTCTGACCTGCTAACCCCAATTGCTCCTCAGTGACCCCTCCCCTCCTCTTCAATTTGATTGGTTAATCCCCCCTTCTTCATTTGCATGTGGGCGGACGCAGGCCCAGACCCTGCCACCTTTAACGGTCGCATTCCGCAATTTTGAACTTGACTTGCGCGGCGATTTTTTGTGTTACTTTCATTTCTGACTTTTGTATTGCGTGTGTCGTTTCACGCAGGCTCTGCTCCCGCTTCCTTATAAGGCATAGCGGCGGGTTTCTCAGCTAGTAGCAGAGGTAGGTCGCCACCGGCTCGCGGGCCGAGTTGCGCACAGATCCATGAGGGACCCGTGGGGGCGTGGGTAAGTGCCCGCCCCTTAACGTGTCTCTAATGAGTTTTCGGAGTTGAGCTTGGGGTCAGGACCCTGGCTGCGCGTTTTCTTATGTGTCACGCCCCGTCGAGGCCCGTGCACCCGGGTGGAAACGAATGTTTCTTTGGGCTAATGACCACTTTGACCCTGGGTGTGGCATTACTAAGCTAATAATGAGGTTGGTCGGGGGGGGAGTGGGGAGGGGCGCTAAATATAGTTCTGCCCTTTCATCCGTCTCAACGTAAACTACAGAGCAATTTTGCCTTCTGGCACAGGCCTGCAGCGCTCGCCTGCAAATAACAGATTTTGGCTCTTAATTTGAGGCCGTATTAATTGAATGCGCATTTCTGTACTTAGCGGGGGACTTTAACTGCCCTGTGCTCTCAGTGTTCCGCGTGGTTCTGTTTGCAACTGACGGCGTAGCGCTCGAGCTTTAAAGCATTTCTTTAATCGATAGTATCGGTTTGAGCCGGACTAATGCTTTAAAGCCTTAGTGAGTGCTGGCATGTGTCCTTCTCACTCCGTGCGCGCATAATGACGCGTCAGTCATCTAATGCGTTAATAGCACATTAATGCACGCCTGATTAATTACGGTTCTGAACGGAGAGCTTTGATTAATGAGACTCTGTTTCTCTCTCTGCCGTGCTCCCTCCGTCTCTCTGTCCCATTCTTTCTGTCTTTCTCGTTCTCCTATCTCGATTGCACACACACACACACATACAAACGCACGCACGCACGTAATTCAGTGTAGAACACATAAGCTATTTTCTGTGAGGGCAATGAGTGAAATTTGAGCAGCTTCAGTTTCAGTAGACAATGAGCAGCCCTGCAATGTTTAACAATGCAATATCTCAGTTAAGGAAACATAACAGTCCACAGTATCTATTCCTCTCCTTTTTCAATGCATTTGGATCATTCACGTGTCTCCTGTGTGTCTTTAGTTCTGAAAAAACGGTAGTGGTACATGGTCATAGGGTTGTGGTACGAATGATAATAAGCTGTAGTAATAACAACGGCAGCTTTTATCTGTTTGCATATACCCTTTGGCATGAAACAGATTCATAAAGGGGCACAGGGTATGATGGATGAGTCAGGAGTGTGTATGTGTCTTTGTATGAGTGTGTGTGCGCGTGTGCGTGTGTGCGTGTGTGTGTGTACATGTACGAGAGTAATGCTTTGTGTAAATGTAAGTGTGCGCGATTGAGATAGTCGAAACCCGCAGGATTTTTAGTTGGCGAAGGATGGCGGTGTTGGGGGAGTGGCACTGGGAGTGGGGGGGTGGGGTTTGATGGGGGGTTTAGCTGGGTCAGAGCCCTGCAGCTGCAGCTTCTGATCCAGGGGAGATGATAAGAGAACATTACCTCACGACCACAATGGAGGCATCTGGAGGAGTCCCCCCCCCTCCGCACTCCTACCCCCGGAAACCAGCCCAGCTTTCTCCCCTCTGATAGGCCTGGGTGGGAGAGAGAGAGGTACAGTGTGTAACAGCGGAGCACTGTGCGTCATTCTTCACACAGAGAGAGAGGTACAGTGTGTAAGAGCGGAGCACTGTGCGTCATTCTTCACACAGAGAGAGAGGTACAGTGTGTAAGAGCGGCGCACTGTGTGTCATGCTTCACAGAGAGAGAGAGGTACAGTGTGTAAGAGCAGTGCACTGTGTGTCATGCTTCACACAGAGAGAGAGGTACAGTGTGTAAGAGCGGCGCACTGTGTGTCATGCTTCACACAGAGAGAGAGGTACAGTGTGTAAGAGCGGCGCACTGTGTGTCATGCTTCACACAGAGAGAGAGGTACAGTGTGTAAGAGCAGTGCACTGTGTGTCATGCTTCACACAGAGAGAGAGGTACAGTGTGTAAGAGCGGCGCACTGTGTGTCATGCTTCACACAGAGAGAGAGGTACAGTGTGTAAGAGCGGCGCACTGTGTGTCATGCTTCACAGAGAGAGAGGTACAGTGTGTAAGAGCAGTGCACTGTGTGTCATGCTTCACAGAGAGAGAGGTACAGTGTGTAAGAGCAGTGCACTGTGTGTCATGCTTCACACAGAGAGAGAGCTACAGTGTGTAAGAGCGGCGCACTGTGTGTCATGCTTCACAGAGAGAGAGGTACAGTGTGTAAGAGCGGCGCACTGTGTGTCATGCTTCACACAGAGAGAGAGGTACAGTGTGTAAGAGCGGCGCACTGTGTGTCATTCTTCACAGAGAGAGAGAGAGGTACAGTGTGTAAGAGCAGTGCACTGTGTGTCATGCTTCACAGAGAGAGAGGTACAGTGTATATGAGCGGCACACTGTGTGTCATGCTTCACACAGAGAGAGAGGTACAGTGTGTAAGAGCAGTGCACTGTGTGCCATTCTTCACAGAAAGAGAGGTACAGTGTGTAAGAGCAGTGCACTGTGTGCCATTCTTCACAGAGAGAGAGGTACAGTGTGTAAGAGCGGTGCACTGTGTGTCATGCTTCACAGAGAGAGAGGTACAGTGTGTAAGAGCAGTGCACTGTGTGTCATGCTTCACAGAGTGAGAGGTACAGTGTATAAGAGCAGTGCACTGTGTGTCATTCTTCACACAGAGAGAGGTACAGTGTGTAAGAGTGGCGCACTGTGTGTCATGCTTCACACAGAGAGAGAGGTACAGTGTGTAAGAGCGGCGCACTGTGTGTCATGCTTCACACAGAGAGAGAGGTACAGTGTGTAAGAGCAGCGCACTGCAGTGCTCCTACAGTCACAGCTCCAGTAGACTCCTTTTTTCACACACTTCATAAAGATTAACAAAAAACAGCATGAAATAAAGTGTAGAAGTATTCATAAAAAAGGAGTCCTCTTCATGTAGCAGAAGGGTACTGTGTGTCATATTTATGTATTTCAGTCTAAATGTATATTGCCTTTCCACTAGTTTATTCTTGTTGGTTGAATGAAAAAAACACAGTGAGTGCAGTGAGTGGTTGGTTGATTTGAAGAAACTTTCAAGTTATTAAATGTTTTGACAATAATAGTAATAATATTGCTGTAAGTGTTGTTTTGATTGATATTACGTTCCATTTGCGTTCGTATTTTCTCAATTACTTCTGAAACATACAGTCAAGCCGGAAAGTCTGAACACCCCTTTCACCTTCTCCATGTTGTATTACATTACAGACATATTCTACAATAGATTGAGTTCATTTTTTGTCTACACAAAATTCTACACAAAATAGCCCATAATGACAAAGTGAAAACATGTTTTTAGAAATCTTTGCAAATGTATTAAAAATCGAAAACTGAAATCTTTCATTTACATAAGTATTCATACCCTTTGCTTAAACATATCTTTAAAGTATCACATTTAATATTTGGTCACATATCCTTTGCATGCTGTTACTTCCTGAAGTCTGTGACCCATCAACATCAAAAGACTCTCGATATCTTATTTCCAGGTACTGTTACAAGCGATACTATAACCTCTCTGCATTTGAATGGATCTCTATGGGAATTGGGGGGTGAGACTAGATTCAGCTGTAAATTACACTGGTACAGTATGGAACACATGGCTGGCTAAATGGCTGTAAGTCATCAAGGGTCTGAGCTATCGAACGAGCCCCAAACCATCACTCTGTTGCCAGATATGGAGTAGATGTGGATGGATCACTGCAAGGGTTATTTCTCCTGACTCATTTTTCTATAGAACTCTATAGGGAAAAAAGTCAGAAGAAACAACCCTTAACTCACTCAGTGCCAGAGGCGCTTTAAAGCGCCCCAACTACGAATGTTCCAGAGTGCCAGGGGCGCCCTAAGGCGCCCTGAACTCGTATTTTACATACTCTTTTTTTTTAGCCAATTAAATAAGTTAAATACAACAAATACATGTTGTTACTGGGCAAATATTAGTCTGCAGTAATAGATGGACGATCTTATTGGTTAAAACAATTACTACGTAAAATTGGCGGTCTTTGTGTGCAGTTAGAAATACGAGCTGGCAACTTGGAAAAAAAAGTAGCGAGAGGCGATATCAGAATGGCGAACGGTGACGAGAGCGTATTTGTGTTTAACTGGAATAGCGATCGTGGAGAGGAAGATGAGGAGCAGTGCTCGACATTAACGCTTGTCCGATTGTCAAAAAAGTGGCCGGACAAGCATAATACAGCATAACTTGCCCGGATGGACAAGTAAAAAAAAAACGAATCACGTTAAGTTAGTTTACGAGGTGAAACGAACAAGCTGCCGCGATTCGCCCGATATTGCAGAAAAGTGAACTTAAAAAGTGAACAAACGTATGTGTGAAGTCTAAGTTAGCTAGCTAACGTTAATTGTCCTGAATGACATTCTGGCAGTTGACAAAAGTTGTGTAGGTTAATGCTAACGTTAGGTTGCCAATCATTATCAATCCGACATTGTCACATCATTGCGTCAAGTCTCTCAACGAGAGAGCACACGTTATATTAGTTAACGTTAACAAAATCATGAGGTTGGGGGATTGGATTCAGAGTCAGGAGTTATTTCACAAATAGGGGAGCATCTTGACTAAAGACAAAAAGAAAACCTTTAGTGAAATATTTGGCATATTCTTTGCTAAATGCTTCTTTATTGGAAAGATATGGCTGTTAAGCTCCAAAGTTGACCAAAAATGCAAGTAATAATAATGAAAAACAAGAATAACTTTATTTTGTATAGCTCTTTTTGAAACACTGGGTTATAAATTGCTGTAGGCTACAAAATAAAAGAACAAAAAACAACATGATAGAAATGAAATACAAGATAAATTTAAATAAATTTAGGCCTAATGAAATAAATAAATATTATACAATGTAGTAAAATACAATTAACTGTAATAAAAGGCTCAATATATAAAAATAGCATCCATTTATGGTCATTTATTTCCCTTTTCTAAATTGAAAATAAATGTTTAAACTGATATTTTATCTCAGGTTTAAATCTTTCAAGTCACAGTTTACCATCAAACGTCTTTGTTGTGAATCAGCTGGCCAGTAATATTATTTGAAGTCATTTCTAGTGTTTGTCCTCTTGCAGGTGTAAGTCTTACAAAAATATTTATACTCATATCTGAAGTTAGAAACCATAAGACGCGTTTAAAAATGTTTTATTGTAAGTTTGCAGAGTCAAAAACTGAATTTGAGCATTTAGAATGTTGTGCAGCCATATTGGCTTGGCACTCAAGGGGCACAGTGTTCCAGAATTCCGTGGCACTGAGTGAGTTAAAGGGATCCATCCACATCTACTCCATATCTGGCTGCAGAGTGATGGTTTGGGGCTCGTTTGATACCTTAGACCCTTGATGACGTAGAGCCATTTCGCCAGTCATGTGTTCCATACTGTACCAGTGTAATTTACAGCTGAATCTAGTCTCACCCCCCCAATTCTCATAGAGATCAGTTCAAATGCAGAGAGGTTATAGTATCGCTTGTAACAGTACCTGAATCAATCTATTCAATCTATTGTAGAATATGTCTGTAATGTAATAAAACGCGGATAAGGTGAAAGGGGTGGGCAGACTTTCCGGCTTGACTGTATGCTCTTATCAAGTGCTACTTACAGTGCTTGCTGTGTTACAATAGGCCATTTAGAGCCTGATTTTGACTGGAGCAATTGTGGTAAGGCACACTACACAATGTTACATTAGCAGCGGAATACCCTGCATTTGACCCTGCAAACCTGAGATGGTTAGCGGTTCAGACACTATCTGAATCACCACATTATCACACTATTTTCGCATAACAGCAATTTATAACTTTAGTCTCTCAAATGGACTGACCCCTTGGCCCACAAACAAATGACCAATTAGACAAACGCGATGTGAGTCCTAACACAAAAGTCCCAACCTCCCCCCCCTTAACTCAAGGTAAGCATTCCCGGCGGGAACGAAAGCTCGCGCTTCCGACGCCGAACCCGGCGACCACAAGCATCGGCGTGGCGACACCTGCCGTCCGATCCGGCGGCGCTCCCCCTCGGTCACGCTCACTTACCGCCGCGGTCATGGAGGGCCGGGGGCGGGGGGGGGCAGAGGAGGCCCTGAGTAAAACGCCACTTTTACGACTGCCTTTCAATTAGCGGCAGATTTAGAACCGACGAAACAGGGGGCCGCGTGATTTAGAGGCAGGCCGCGGGAAGGCTGAGTTCAATCCTCGCTCCGAGAGCCCGCGATTACGGCATCGAAAAGGGGCCGCCGGGTCCGACTGCGCGGGAGACCCCTGGAGCTCCGCTCCGTCTCTCAGGTTATAGACGGGACGAAGAGAGATGGTGACATCACCCGTCTGGGATTTATTATATGTATGTCTCGCGGCGCTTGATAACTGCCATTGTCTGCGCCGACTGGCAGGGTCTGTCCGACGCGCGGGTGCAGACAGGGGCAGGGAGGGAGCTGTTGGACAAGGATGAATTACTGATGGGCCGATAAACCTTTTCGCCCGAGGAGCTGCCGTTTCATACTGGTTCTGCCGCGCGCGTCAATCAGCGCTTTCCCTCTGTCGCGCCCACGCAACAAATACATCAGTTCTGGGGTTCAAGGATGAAGGAGAAAAGAGGGAGAGTTTGTCTGTCTGTCTGTGTGTGTGTGTGTGTGTGTACGTGCGTGCGTGCGTGCGTGCGTGCGAGCTACAGAAACAGAGAGAGTGTGTGTGTAGCGAGAGAAAGAAAGCATCTTCAATTTGAAGGATACAAGGAATTTCAAAAGACACCTAAATTATATTTTGTCTATTTCTGGTCTTTGGCTCTTTTTATTTTATTTATCATATTACCATTTCAATCGTTGGAAAGTGAAGGACATAAATTGCATAAAAATACAAACAAATAAACAAAGCAGAGTAGACACAAAAACAATTTACCAGTACGAAAAATCTGCATCAAAATGTGACAAATTATTGGAGGTAGAGCACATCTATAATTTAGCGGGAGGGAAAGATAAAGTAAGGGAGCGAGAATGTCCAATAGAATAGAATGTGTGTTATGCTCAGATGAAACCATGGATTTCTTTCTACCAACTTGCACTTATATGTGTGTGTAGTTGTCATGCCAATAATTTAACTGAATTAAATTATAAGGTGATACCCAGCACTGACTAAACTGCAGGCTTATACAATAAAAACCCATCGTCATCACTGTGCATTTTTCAAATGGAAATAGACTCTACTGTTCCCCGGAACACGTGCACGTGTCTATGTCCTCAAAGCGAGGAGTGAACCTATGACCTTTGATTTTGAGACAGGACATTTCCTCCTCCATGGGGTGCATATTTTTACCTCTGTGCCGGCCTGTTTGATCTCAGTCTCCAGGCAAGAGCATCCTGGGGTCTAATGAAAGCAGCCTAGATGACAGAGTAGTCCACAATTACAGGGACAAGCAAGGGCGTAAATCTAAGCCGTGTGTCAGGAATATGCGCGGAATCTCGCCACGCGGCCACAAATCAGCCGCATTCACCCCGCAACAAAGGCAAAGGGGGCCTCTGACTGAACAATGGGGGTTTCTCCTAGTTTTCGGGGAAGCGCGGAATCGCTAACGCGGCCGACTTTGAGGGTAAAGGCAGGCCGCGGGGCTTGGGCTCCGTCGAGACCGGAGAGTTTTGCCTTAATCCTCCCCTTTTGGAAAAAAAAACACGCCGTTAAACGGCTTGCGTCGTAAAGCATTGCGGTCGATGTGATCATTGACCGCGGCACACTGACGCGACGCTCCCTTTTCTCTCTCCCCAGTGGACGATGACTTCCTGGGACTGGGGGAGCTGCCCGAGACGTTCCCCTCTGACCCCCCGGAGCCCCTCCCCCACTTCCTGATGGAGCCGGAGGAGGCCTACATTGTCAAGAACAAGCCCGTCAACTTGTACTGCAAGGCCACGCCCGCCACCCAGATCTACTTCAAGTGCAACAGCGAGTGGGTCCACCAGAAGGATCACACTGTGGAGGAGCGAGTGGACGAGACCTCAGGTAAGCTCGGGGGGCGGGGTCTGTGGGGGTGTGAGGTGGGGCAAAGTTAAGAAACCAAGGTCAAGGTGGGATACAAGAACAAGGGAAAGTGACGATACCTCAGGCAAGTTTGTGGGGGTGGGTTTTTGGGGTGGGGCAAAGTTAAGAAACCAAGGTGGGAGACGAGAACAAGGGAAAGTGACGATACCTCAGGCAAGTTTGTGGGGGTGGGTCTTTGGGGTGGGGAAAAGTTAAGAAACCAAGGTGGGAGAGGAGGACAAGGGGCATGGGGAAAATGACGAGACCTCACGGTGTCAGAAATCATGTAAGCAAATGTCTGCAAAGAGCGTTCCTGAGGTGCCTGAGGTGCCGGCCTCGTTAAACTCTGAGTCATGTAGCGGCGCCAATGGCGCTAGCGCAACCGTTTGTTGTCCGGGTTCCACCGCCGGGGCCGGGACGTGATTAAAACTCAGACGGGGAGCATGAGCCCAGCACGCCGTACAGGCTCTCCCTGGCGCTGCCCCCCCCCCCCCCGTCTTAAGATGCCAAGACAGACACTGCAAAAACACGAGCGACGGGCGGGAAGAAAAAGGCCCTCTTTCTCCCGCTTTGACGGCGGTCGTTCTACAGGCGGGGGGTAAAATAAATTGACTCGATCCGAACCGACTTCCGCGATAAAGCACAAACGCAGCGCTCTCCCTCTGCGTCTGTCTGATTTTCCTCCCCGTTCTTTATCGTCTCACCCGCCCCCCCCTCCCTCCATTTCTCCCTCCCTCCCTTTCCCGTTTCAGGGACGCTCTGTTTACCGTCGGCTCCGGGGGCCTTCTCCCCATTACGCACGCTATTCGGGAAGACTGAGAGGAAAGCTGGGATAATTACGCCGTGTTTACACCGTTCTGCTCCCTGTGCGCGCGCAGCGGGCTGCAAATGTCGCCGATCTCAACACGGGTGTCACGTTCCCAGATGCGGATCTCCGGCGTTGGTGCCGAACAAAAGGACTCCGGGAAAATGCCAGAATGCTCACCTGGGGAAGATGACGCATCTCTGCCGCCATTGGATTAGTGAACCCCCACCTGTGCATAGAGTAAGGCTTTATAAGCTTAAGAAATGTCACACTTCATTTCCATGAGTCAGAGTGTGCTTTAGGTCCCTACACAATGGACAATTTCCTTCTTTTTTACTCTCCATTTCAGAGCATATATAATACTGGCACAGAGGGGGGGTTTGTGTATTTATTTTGCGCGCCGAGACATATGGCGTTGTCTCCTCCGCCCCTCGGACTGACATTTCACGCTGCCCTCTCCCGGCATGCACTGCGCATGGAGTGGCGCCGCGGAGCGAGGCGACGCGTCCGGCGGCGTCCCCGGACTCAGCGGCGTCTTCGGGGTGCTAATATCCGCCAGTTTAATAAATCCTGTCCTCTGGAAGCAGGAATAAATACGGGGAGATGCGGCGTGATTGCTACCTGTGGGCAACAAGGGGAACTCAATTTCCCACTTTGGCAGCTGAAAGCGGTCAATCAAGGGAGGCTTGTAGTATATAATGGCGTTGGGACCCTGAGGGTATTTCGCTCTTTCGAAATAAACGGCCTTGCCATTAACACCGTTTTTTTTATTTATTCATTCCAGAAGGGATGAGGGATGAGTTTCGCGGCCGCCGTACGCGCGCGACACGCCGCACGCGAGGTACACGGAAGCCCGCGCGCAAAAGGGCGTCCACGCGCCCTACGGTTTTACAGAGCTCCGAGGGCGTAACTGGAGCGATAAAAGAGGCAGCGTCTTAATATGGCGTGACACTCGCTCCCAGCCGACTTTGCGCGTTCTCCGAGATTGCGATCCTCAGCTTTGACACAGCTGAAAAGGAGAATCGGTGTTTATTGCCGACCCTTTGTCAAAAGTGTCAGAGAGAATTCGCACTGTAAAAAGGCTGGGTTGAAACCTGAAGCCTGTGCATTACACGCAGACACGCACGCATACACACACACGCACGCGCAGACACACACCACTCACGCACACACACCACACACTTCAGTAAAGCGCTAAAACACTCTCCAAGCCAAGCTCTCTGGCCAGCCTGCTCTCTCTAATTTCTCCTGATTGATAGAAAATAAACCGCAGATAAGGGCTGTCCGGGACCGGTCAATAGCTATTTTAGCGGGAGGAAAGACGATCCGACGCTAGCTCCCCCTCGCTCAGCCTCACTCTCCCTTACCGTGCAGGGACAGGAGTAGATTAGCGGACGATCGGGCCGGGGGGCGGGGGTTTGGGGGGGATGGTGCTGCGTTATCTGTACCCCGCCGCCCGGCTCCAGCTGAAAAAATCGTTACCCCCTCCAGAGTTTTTTTTTTTGCGGGAAATAAATAAATAAAGACTTTGCTTACGGCGAAAGGGCTGAGAACGGCGGACTGGGATCATTAGCTTCCTAGAAATGGATTTCCTCTCTAACCAATGGCGTGCCGGCAAGGAGGAGCCCCCCAGGAATCTCGAATGGATTCCTCAGGTTTCCTCCCTCTGCCGTTTACCCCCCCGGGGCAGAAATCAGAGCCCCCTCCTCCCCTCCCCCAGAAACCTTGTCTCATTATCTCATCAATATCATCGGGAGTGCCGTTCCATAGAAGGCTGAGCGCTGCGTGTCAGTGTGCGGCTGAAGGGCGAGGGAGAATATTCAAGGCCAATATAATGAGAACCGATTCCTGCCTTCCTTTCAATTCAAGCTGTATGCTGCTCAGTTTAGTTCAGCACTCGTTAAAGCTCCAGGCCTCTCACCTACGCAGGTATTGGTTGTGCATTTGAGCCCGTTTTTTATCCAAGTCATTAAAAACATACCCCTTTCACAGTGCCGGTGTTCTGCAGCACGCGGTCCTGACAGGAGGGGGGCCATCTACTGAGAGCAACACCGTCGTTGTTATAAGCTGACATCAAGTGGCGTCTGTTTCTGAGCGCCCGTTCGGCGGCCTGCTCGCGGCTAAGCTAACAAAGCGGTTACAAAGCAATTCACGGTTCTGGGGGAACCGTGGAATCGTCCACGCCCCTGCACAGAATGGACTGCATCAAACTGTCCCTCTTTCTCCATCTCCCAAACCCTCCCCCCCCACCCCACACACACACACACACACCACCACCCCTCCGCTCAGCCGGACCGCTTCTGAGACCATCACCGGAGTGAGGGATTGTCATTGCTAATCTCCGTGTCGGCTGGCTCATTGATTTCTATAAATGGGTCCAAGTTAATTACATGTAGTTACGGCACTGTAGTTACAGCACTGTAATGTACACCCCCCCCCCCACCCCCCCACACCAGGGTCATCACCCCCGGAGCGATCACCGTGGGCGTCGGAGAAGAGCTCTCTTCATTAGGGAGAATTACCGCTCCTACAACTGCTACTACCACTAATCTGAATGACACTCATCATTAATAAGTGTGCAGCTAACGTTTAAAGCGTATTCGTTACTAACCGTTCATTTGTTCCCTTTTTGGATGAACCGCTCACCAGTATAGGAGTTTGGGAAAACATTCAAGTGGAGGTCACTGATAAACAGTGTGCAGATAAAAAAAAAAATTATTATTGTGAAGGACATATAGGATTAGAGAGGTGTTTTGCTGTTGACAGTGTTAATGATATACAGTATGTCGTTTGCCTCTTGTGCAAATGTTGCCTCGTTACATTTCACAGGTTGATGAGCAGAGGCATTTCTAACCAAATAATTATCGTTCGAGATGATGGGAAAGCATTTTGGGGCCAGATAGGACACCGCTGAGAGATATTTTCAGAGCCATTTCTCCGTGGAATATATAATAGCCTCTGCCTTGCTTAAGTTGAGCAAAAATATGTGATTTTTGAATAATCTGTGTTATGGGATGTTGTTTTAATGAATGTAGAAACTTTATATGCTTTTTTTTATTTGGGTGACGGGACCTTTATTGGAGTTGTTTATTTTCACTAATATCATGAAATGTGTTCAAATTGATTTAAGATTATTGTCTTGCAGAAGGAAATGAGAAAACTGGAAGCATTTGAGTGTAGCTTTGAACAATTTTACTGTGACCTTTTTTTACTGTTTCTAAATATCAGTTCAGTTGAAAAGTGAGTTATTAGCTATATATCTAGTGTATCTGTGTGAAAAATAGTAAATAAATCATTGCACATGTATAGATGGTGATGTTATGGTATAGAATAACTTGGGCAAGAAATATCTTTATGAAATGTTACAATATCAACTAAAACTCAAGTAGATTATATTATATTTCCATTATATATATATATTTTTTAAATGTATTACCTATAATTGGGATTTGATGTTCAGGTCCAGCAAATTATATGATTAAAAGTGCAACATTGTGATAAAGATACCAGTAGATCAGTTCCACTGAACTGTGAGTTAGTGGATAGCCATGCAATCAGAGTCATAGATAAGGATCCGACATTGCACGCCCAATCACAGCCAACCAATCACCTCCTCCAGCACACTTCCTATCGATTTCCGTTGCCTCTTCCTTCTCTCTCTGTGTCACGATGAAACGGGCACACACCACAGGTTGAGTCACAAGCTTCAATTATTCATGGTCTTGATGGTTCATAAATGAGGTCAATTGCTTTCCATGTCAGTGGACAATGCCATTTCGGCTTCCTCCATCGGTGTGTCCCGAGAAACGGGTACAAGTCGCGTAGAGGCGGTCCCCATTTGATCCCCAGCCTCTCCCAGAGTAAACCGAGGAGGCGCTCGTCCGGGATGAAAAATTCTCCCCACCGCTCAGGCCACAGCCGGCTTCTCCTTCTAAGTCTCCGCATTGTTTCAAGTTCGGCCATTATTTTTTATTGCCGCTGCCTTTCGCCACTGTTTTCGCTCGGCGGTTCTCTTGGCTCCGGCTCGAACGAGCGCACTTCCCCTCCGTCTCCGTGGGAGAAGCGTTAGGCGTTCGTTCAGAGGCAATTCTTGGAGGTCCTTGCTATCTCCTCTTCCGTTTTTGTTTTCTCACGAAGCTCTTATGAAACTGTTCAGAGAGGATTATCGTCTCTCCCAGAGGCCTCCTGGCCAATGATGATCACTTTCAAAAACGCTTTGAGTTACTCTTCCTCATTTCATCATTCTGTATTTTCTAAGGAAACGCATGCCTTTGATGCCAAGAATACAGTTCTTACAGAGTACATTTCCATGGTTGCATTGTGATTGAGAAGAAAGGATACTTTAATTAGTCTTTGTATGAACAAAAAAGTCCCGTCGGTGTTGAAATGTAGAGTAGCAATATATTTCTGTTTGCGTTTGTCATAAAAGGGGTAGTTTATAACACGAGACGGGGGAAGCGTATTTTAACCTGCCTTAAGGAAATGTAATTAAATTTAAAATAATTCTAAGTAAATATATACGGTGATAATAAAGTGGCGGTAAGTTTTTTGCAGCAGAGGTTCATTTAAGGTTGCACTCAACGGAGAAACCGACTGCAAATCTCTATTACAGAGAAAGAGCAGCGGGTCCCTTCTGTGTTGAATCCAGACTTCACAGTTGACAGACTTCCTGTGTCGAGGTGCTGAAAAGTACAAGGAGGCTCGTGTCTGAGTGGCGGCGCTCGATTCTTAAACACAATAACCGTGCGAACGGCTGCGCCCGGCAGGCCTCTCTCCCTCGGACGCAGAGCGTTGGGTCGTCGCCGCCGCCGCCTGCGAGCGAAGTGGTGACACGGTCGCGGCTCTCCCGCCGCTTTACCCCAAGAGCGGCGGTTCAAGAGCGCGCGCTTGCTCTGTCTCCCCCTTCTCCCTCCCTCCCTTTTTTTTTCTCGACGATTCTTTCTTTCTTCTCCGCCTCCATTTCCCTCTCTCTATAGATTTGGCTTTTTATTTCCTCTGTTTATACTTTCTGAAAGGGTAATATGTTGCGGAAAAAAATCAGCCAACCTTTAGACGTAGGTAAAATGCAATTTCGGCGTTCTAAAAAAGCCCTTTTCTTGCCTTATGTTCCAGATGCTTTATTGCTCTCTCTCTTTCTCTCATTCCCTCTCTCTCTCTTTCTTTTTTTCCCTCTCTCTGTCTCTCTCTCTCCTTTTTAACATAATTGTCTGGCGAACTGTAGGATAGCACCGGCTCCATCCGTTGGCGTTCGCTCCTCGCTGTTGCGCCTTTAAATTTTGCATGAGCACTAAGCTGGTACACGGCATGTCTCCGCAGAGCACCGCGCCTGATTAATAGGAGCTAGTGTAAATCTCCTGAACCTTAAATATACAACCAAGTGATTTTTTTTCCGCTCCGATTTCCCCCTCCTCCATTATGCGCCTCGAAACAGGGATGTTTTCACAGGTTCTCAGGTGAACAGAAACCTCCCCCTCCCCACTCCCCCCAGCTCGTATTCCAGGTCTCGCTGCTCTTGTATCTGCACACTCACGCTGAAGACAGAGGGAGGGGAGAGGCTAAAAGAACAATGAGAAATGGGTTCAAAGAAAAGGGAGAAGAATAGACACCGGCCTTCTCCCACATTTGCATGGGGGATTACTTTGGGCTTTGTGGCTCAGGCTGCATTCTCTGGAAGTGCCCGCTCTGATATCCCACCAGTCAATGTGGCTGCTGGCAGCGCGCTCGAGGGCCAGCTGAGCTCGCTCTCACACAGAAACACTCGTACTCTCTCACACACAAGCACACACACACACACGCAAACACACGCACATGTACACGCACACACACACGCACACACAGATACACACGCGCACAGATACACACACACACACATACACAGTCACACAAACACATGCACACAAACACACTCACACACACACACGCACACACACACACGCAGAGGCTTGCGACCACATTTTACTTTTCTCATACTTCCTCAGCCAAAGTTTATAATGACATCCGCTTTGCTTCAATCTCGCTTTATTTAAAATTAATTTCTGCTCGTTGTAATTCCAGTGCCAATGATGACAAATTTAAGCAATGATATGATTTGCAAATGTCAGCACTTAACTGCTGAAAAGCACTTCTCATACTCCTGAAACAAACAGAGAAGCAGGCATGATATGTACAAAATATACTAAATATAGCTACTAATACCCCCAAACTAGTACGGGAGTACACGCTGAGGATTCTGATAGTAGCCGAGGTTCTGAATTAAAAGCCATTACTATTACTATTACCCCAGCCCATGTAAAATCAGTAATTAACCCTGTCTTGTTGCATTCCCTGCAAATGAATCAATCTATTCCCATGTCACTCCCTTGCCACTTAAAAAGTGATGTCATTTAGGGCCTAAATACGTTTTTTTGTTACAGGCAGACAGAACAGCGATGTGCAAAGCTTTAAGTCTTCAACAGTACAGCCGTATATATTTTGCTCCCGAGCAAAAGCACTTTGCTTAGGAGTGAAATTCTCTGCGCAGCAAACAAACCCTGCAAAATCCCAAAAGATGAATTATGACTGGATCATTGCCACCTTCAGATGCTCCATTTAAAAGGAGCATTTTGTTGCATTGCTTTGCGGCCGCACAGTCGCTTTGTGTCGCTGTACAGCTTTCTGCTCTTCTGCTTCCTTCTGGCTCTTCTGCCTTTTCTTTTAATACAATATTGCGGATTCAACTGCAACTTGCATTTTCTCACACTGCCTTTTGACAGTTTGAATAGTATTATTTTTATTCTGAAATGCATTATCTCTGTATGTATTACTATGATCTGTTTTGATGTATTTTTATTGTATTTACTGTGCTCCCTGGTATTGACACTGTTTGTATTGTGTAATGAAGTAAATTGTTGTGTGTTTATGCCGCAGGCATATATCGAGCTTGTATTTCTACGGCAGAGAAGCGTCCCTGCATTCCACTGCCAGTTGCGAAAGCGTCCACGTGTCAGACTGCGCGCTGACCGCATTCTTGCCGCACCTCCCCCCCCCCTCTCTCCAGGTCTGGTGGTACGGGAGGCCAGCATCGAAATCACGCGGCAGCAGGTGGAGGAGCTGTTCGGCCCTGAGGACTACTGGTGCCAGTGCGTGGCCTGGAGCTCGGCGGGAACCACCAAAAGCCGCAAAGCCCACGTCCGCATCGCATGTGAGTCACCATGACAACCGGCACCGCATTCACAACGGCTTCTCGGTTTCGCTGTGCTTCGCACGGAAGGATGGCACAGCCAGTGACAAGTGAGAGAATGTACTGGCCAAATTGGGATTGTGTAGGATGGGGGAGGCTATGCAGGTAGATTAGCCTGCTAAATTATGGTTTTTATATGTAGGCCTACATACAGTCAAGCTGGAAAGTCTGAACACCCCTTTCACCTTCTCCACGTTTTATTACATTACAGACATATTCTACAATAGATTGAGTTCATTTTTTGTCTTGAGTTTAAATACTACACAAAATAGCCCATAATGACAAAGTGAAAACAAGTTTTTAGAAATTTTTGCAAATGTATTAAAAATCGAAAAAAAATATTAATTTACATAAGTATTCATACCCTTTGCTTTAACATATTTTTACAGTATCATATTTAATATTTGGTCACATATCCTTTGCATGCTGTTACTTCCTGAAGTCTGTGACCAATCAACATCAAAAGACTCTCGATATCTTATTTTCAGGTACTGTTACAAGCGATACTATAACCTCTCTGCATTTGAACTGATCTCTATGAGAATTGGGGGGTAAGACTAGATTCAGCTGTAAATTACGCTGGTACAGTATGGAACACGTGACTGGCGAAATGGCTGTACGTCATCAAGGGTCTAAGGTATCAAACGAGCACCAAACCATCACTCAGCGGCCAGATATGGAGTAGATGTGGATGGATCCCTTTAAGGGTTGTTTCTTTTTTCCCCATAGAGTTCTATAGGAAAATTAGTCAGGAGAAATAACCTTTGCAGTGATCCATCCACATCTACTCTATATCTGGCAACAGAGTGATGGTTTGGGCCCCGATCCGTAGGCTACGTCTTTATCCGACTCCTCACGCGAGGAGGAAGCGTCGCTAAAACAAGTGGGTGATCAACGGCACAATCGAGATATAACAACCAATGCGGCGGGACACAGAGAGCCGCACGCAATACTGTGAACCACGCAGTACAGCGTGGCCAGGTCTGCAAATGAAATCTGCAACGACAAAAAAAATCCCACCCCAATCCCCCACTACACGCCAGTGGGGTTGTCTGAGGATTTTTAAGGGACTGAGTCAGTCTCCGATGGGACACTGCGCATCGAGACAAAAAAATAAAATCCAGACAGGTCGAGCGTAATGTAATGGGCCGTTGATACAAACCACATTTCGTCGGTTTGCACAAGAGAACGTCTGGAAATTTCCGGGCGGCGCCGTAAATCACCGGGCAGCGCTCACTACTCCTCTTCAAACAGAGTCAGATGGCTCTTCCTGTGGGCTCTGCGAAGAGCAGGTGTAATTTGCTGTCTTTGGCTCGGCCGCGTGGGTGACACCGGCAGGTATTTACACAGGCAGCAGCGTGGGAGCTGTTTCTACGGGCCCCGAATCAAAGAGGGATGCTGCCGCTGGCGTGCTGTCCCGTCTCCCGGGATGAAAATGGCCTGAATCGTCACAGGGATACAGGCTGGCTTTCCCTCACGCTCGTCCCCATGTGTTTTTCGCAGGGAAGTCACGTGACCGTCAGAAGGCACGAGTCGTTTCGATGTTCACACCTTACTGCTTGGCACGTTTTCCACAGGAATAAAATATTGAATTATGTGCTGAGACTCCCTTGTGTATAGAAAATATCCAATGATATCAATGAGCATAATTGTAGTCAAAATACAGTAACAATATTTTAACTGATCTCTGATAATTGAACATAAAAATGTATATATATAAAATCACCTTTTTTATGTTTTGCTTTCTGCCATTTTAACCGAGAGATAGTGGAAAAACAAACCAATTAACTTGCATTGAAATGGATCTGTAAACCATATCAACCCAGTCATACATAAACATAGATTACGTCTCCTGTAGTTTATTTCAAGAATTTCATTTTCACCAGGCAATCAGACATGTGGTTAGCCAAAAATGACAAGCATAGTTTTTATGATTTGTGTGAAGGGAAAAGAGAATAAAGCTGTACAATATTGACAATTTATGGTATTACGCCAGAAACGACAGCAACCGCTGCCTACACAAGCAGTGGGGAAGCAGCTAGCTAATTTCACTTTGTTCCTCTTCTTGCTAGCGTTATGCTCAGCCAGACATAGCATTATTCTGTCAGGTTTCTTTTCAAAATTAGAGCTCTGTGTGTTATTTTCCCAAATGGGCTCATAGATGTGTTCAAAATGCACTGACACCTTGTTCAAAGGCAGTCTTCTATTGGTCCTCTCTTGTTTGCTATATTGATAGGATAACAAATATTGATAAAAATGCATATGTCTGTAAAGCTCTGTTGTCTATTCATTGAATATTATATTGTTAAAAGTTGAAATAGCTTTTTTTTTGTGAAAAATTGCTTTCGACTTACTAAATAGCTGTTACTTTTCTGTTGCATCAAATTAATTGTATACAGTGTTGTGACAGGTGCAATTCTGCTAAGTTGTGGTTTGGCGGCATGCTGCCATGTCTACACTGAATTGAGAGGAAAGTTCTTTTTGGGGATTATACACCCGTAATATAGAAAGAAAAATTGAAAACGAAAGACAATTATAATTCAAGGCCTCACTCGTAATGTTGTGCAAATCAGGCAACATGAAATTACTCAATAATTGCATTATAACTTTTTGTGTATTTATGTATCTGCCACTTTTTTTTAAAGTAAGGTATTATGGGAGCGTAAGAGTGAATAAACTGATTCTTTGGATAGAAAACCAGGATTTGAAGGTTTTATAGAACGCCCGCATGCAGCCTGGACAAGTAATTTCAGTTTCCACAATTTTTTGGTAAAGTGTAGTGAATACCATTTAGTCTTTTGATTGAATTGCATTGGATATGGCTTGCTGGTTTTGATTGAATCCAGTTGAATCAAGTCTGTTTTTTTTTTGTCATTCATTTGCAAGATATGATACACGGTTTCATTTCAATGTTTCAAACAGTCGGTGGAGGGGTTGGTTTAGCTCATCTGAAGAGTCCGCAGTCAGCACCATTAATTCGGCCAGTTCACTTTGCCTGTCACTCTGTCAGCAAAAAAAAACCTGTCAGCCCCCCTCCCTCCCCAAGCTGGTGCCCCACGCAGCACCCCTGTATGTTTAATCCAGTCGCTTTAGGTGGTGCGAACCCCCGCCCACCCTCCGTCACAACCCCTTGTCCTTCCTGTCAAAGTGACGGCCAACAGTGTGAAGACCCTCTTAAGACTCCCGGGCACTTAGTGCAGTGCCGGCTCCCGGTTCATTTGCCTCCCGGCGTGTGCGGTAATCCATTGTGAGCGCTTCCCAGAGAAGCCGTCGCTCTGGGTTATTTCACGGGTGGCCGGCCCGGGGGTAGGGCCACACTCACCGCGGCCAGGACTAGGCAGCCGAGAGAGAGAGAGAGAGAGAGAGAGCGAGTCCCCCTACACTACCGATCCAACACCATGAGCCCAACCACCAATCACCACTCACCACTCATCTGTTTTCTGTTTTCCTAAGGGAAGCCATGGGCTTAGACGCCATCATCTTACGCTCCCTCATTCTCCCTCATTCACTCCACTCTCACCTTCCCAACACACGCACACATACACACATACACTCTCACACACAACCTGGATGCAGACCACGGCCCCCGTCCAGCCATGACCGCCCCCACCTTCCTTGCCAGTTCTGTCCAGTACATGCATATCCTGTTTAAATGGCTTGTATCACACCGTGTTTCCATTCCACAAAGCCACAATGAACATAATCAGTTGAGTTCAACCTCCCAGCAATAACCTTTACTTCAAATTGGAATAAATTCCCCTTTCCCATCCTATTAAAATCTACAATACAGATTAAAATGTCCCCTGGCCGGAGGCCTTGCGGATAAATACTCTCCTCTGGAAGTAATGGAAAATCATTTTTCCCCCTTCTTTTTCCCCCCTTTCCAAACAGACGTTTTAATCATTGCTTAAGTAACACTTGCGGGCAATAAATAAACATGCGCTTTGTTGTTGGGAAATGGTGATCAATGTTAAAGCCATAAACGGGAAGGGTTGTGGAGGCATACATGCACAGTGGAGGATATTAATTGTGTCTGTGATTTGTGGCTCTGCCGGCGAGGGGCACTTACGGCGTGAGTTATCGCCCGGTGCTCTTCGATCCGCGATGTGGGGGGGGTTACGGCGACGGTCTCACACACACGGGGGTCTGCGGCCGGTGATTTAGCTCCCCCTCGCACCGGGTACTGTCTCGTTCGACGGATGGGCTAAGTGCTGGAGAGAAAGCAGAAAGGAGAGTCTCGCGCCTCCTAAATGGAAGTTTGAGAAGGGGAGCGATTTGTCCTGTTGCCGCCGTTGTTTTTTTAAGTGCGGGGCAATCAAGAAGCGAGGCGCGGGGGCCGATTACGGCATGAGTCACGATGAATCCATCTGAAAGCGCCTCCCGTGTGTGGTTGCGCGCGCGCGCGTACGCACGTGAGCGTGTCAGCGTTTAAACGCATGCACTAGGTAGCCGGCCACACATTGGTGATGTATATTGGTTTGACTTCACATAAGCAGGTGACAGTAGCCTTTTGGCTCTGCCCTTTTCACTAGCCTCACTACAATACAGGTCCGTGTCTAGGGGGGGTCACATTTTTTAATTCATGACATTAAAAATGTAATCCAACAATATGAAGTCGGCGCTACGGTAGGCTATTAGAGCTACAGACGATACGGCCAATCATAAAAATGCCACATCGAAATAATATATTTTTCTAATATCTGATTGGTTGGTTTGGCCATATAAAACACGGAGACGCAGCGAGAGAGAGAGGTCAGTTTTTTTGATCAATCTATGCTGTCTCTTCTTGATAACTAACTGTTACGCATTGCTTACGATATAATATTCGCTAGCCTAGCTTACTCAGTAATTTGAGGATAGTGGCGAGAGTCTCCGTTTGGGAGATTTGATTTTAAATAGATAGATTACATGTCACATCTAGCCTAGTTATAGCTGCAATTCTGCAAAATATCTGCAGCATTGCATTAGCGTGTGTGTGCACGCCCGTGTGTGTGTGTGTGTGTTTGTGTTAGCTAGCCTACTGCTGCGTGTTGGCTAGTCAGCCCTATACTTTCCTCAAACTTTGTAATGCTTCACATATATTAAAATACACTTATCATATCTGTCTCTCTCTCTCTCTTACATTCTCTATCACTCTCACGGCTAAAATATAAATTAAAATGATGAGCCAGTTACAGTAACGTCGTTTCACATGTAAATATAAAATAGCACAAAGAGACTGAAATGATGAAGGAATATAGCTCATGTTTAATATACTTGTTTCCATATAAAATTAGATAATGATTTGGTATTATTGGGCATAAATAAAGTTGTCCTCCTATAAGATGAGGGGGGTGGAGGTGGGTTTAAAATGTAATAAAATTATCTTATTCACTAATATACTGATTAGCCTATACTTTAGCTTTATATGAAAGCATCTCAAATCACATCTAGGGCATTGAAAAAAAAAAAAAATAATCTTGAAAATGTTTATAAATTAAACATTTTATTTTAGAAAATGCCCTTTGTGAGGTTGTGTAGAAATGCAGGAAATTTGTTTTAAAAGGCTAAAATTTTTCAGGGGGATGACCCACAGACGTCCACCTACTTTGTCCCCCCCTTGTGTCCCACCAACATCTCTTCATGCCTCCCCAATCAAAGCAGTCTAGAAACCGCCCTGCTACAATACCACCCGACTTCTTCACAAACTCTGAACTCTCTAAAAACACCTCCACTGTAGCTCCCGCACAGCCCAATGGTGTGCTGCTCCTTGTTAAATTGTTCCGCCATCATTTATATAATAAAAAGGTTTATTACATATTAAAAAACTATTACGTGACAATATTATGCTTATGCAGTAATAACTTTTACAAGCGTGTGCCTGCCTGCCTTGTGTGTGTGTGTGTGTGTGTGTTTATGCTTCTGTGAGTGAGTGAGTGTGTGTGTGTGTGCGGGCGTGTGTGTTGTGTGTGTGTGTGTGTGTGTGGGCGTGTGTGTGTGTGTGTGTGTGTGTGTTTATGCTTCTGTGAGTGAGTGAGTGTGTGTGTGTGTGCGGGCGTGTGTGTGTGGGCGTGTGTGTGTGTGTGTGTGTGGGCGTGTGTGTGTGTGTGTGTGTGTGTGTGTGTTTATGCTTCTGTGAGTGAGTATGTGTGTGTGTGTGTGTGTGTGTGTGGGCGTGTGTTTATGCTTCTGTGAGGGAGTGTGTGTGTGCAGGGAGGTTGTCAGGCACGCATATGTGACCCGACTGTTTGTAGTAAACTGCTGTGGGGTGTGTTTGCATAGCGCTTTCCCTCCCCGGCCATATTGCATTGAAATGAAATTGCTGTGCATCTTTAGGGTATGTAATTACAGTGTTGTCATCGCCCTGGACAGTGAGCCGTCATTTGGAGCGCGCGTAGCTCCGCACTTGTGAAAATAAACTGAACAATATGCAAAGCAATCAATTATACGCACTTCCCTTTTAACGCTTGCTCTTGTGTGTGATTAAAAACCACGACTTAACTTCAGAAGGATTGTCATGACAAAGTGCCGTTCAAAGTCTCTGGAGATGTTGGCAAAGCCTTAAAAAAAAATACGTGGGTGAAACCACTGGAAAAACATTGGGAAACTACCGCCTCACAGTGCCCTCCACATCCACTGCGGTAAACATCTTTGCAGTTGCTCAAGGTAATTATGTGAATTGGTGCATTTATCTTTTACTGAAACTTTTAATTAAAGGACTCGATATCCTTATCAGTTACTTGTTCTAATGACACGTTTGCCTAAACTGTTCTTTTTTTCCCCTTCATCGGATTGTTCCCCCTTCAGGACAGCAACCCGGGGCAAACTTTGCACGGCTCGACATCAGGATTTAATCATTAACCCCTGCATTTTGTTTGGTTTTGAGAGTGTACATTTAAATTGCAACAGAAACGTTTTAATTAAGCTAAACTAGGAGCCAGCGGTGCCCACTTAGTATAATTACATTCACATGTGCCCATATTTTTAAGGCTAGAGAAAGGAGCTAAGCAACAGATTTGAAACATTTACTTGTAGGCTGAGTGGTACAGGCTCTGGAATGTTGATTCCGCCATTACAGACCTCATTGAATGCAGTTTCAGGGCATTTGTGAAGCAATGGAAGGAGCAGACTGAAACATATCAGAATCTATCAATGCATGGATACTTCCCTCGGATATTACACAACTCATTAAATCCCTATGGACGTCTGAGACTTATAGAGTGTGCTTGCAATTCCAAAGTGAATGATATGAGATATGAAGCCCTAGTTGCTTGTAGTGTTGATCAGAAACAGGTTCCCAACATCTGTTGGGCTTTGTTTAGAAAGCGAGCCAAATCCGATTTTTTTTAAACGATATGCATCCGATCTTTTCCCTGGAGTCTAAACGGCAGATAATCAAATGGAATTAGATCTTTTCAATTCCGAATTAGGCCACTTTTGTACGTTGTCAGAAATCCAAAACTTATCTGATACCTGGGGCCACATGTATAAAACTCTGAGTAAAAGAATGCGTAAAAGAATGCTCAGGGTGAAAGTCGGAAATCTGCATTAAAAAAAGTTTCGCATTTTATACCTTTGCCTTTCTGTCAGTGTCGCCATATCACACAAACTCCAAACATTGTGTACATATGGTGTCCATCGTGTGCAGAGGTACACAGGTTCTCACAGCACGTGTTATACATCTGAATTTTCCACTCAGCACTGTTTATACATGTGGCCCCTGGTCGTGAAATTGTCTAACGGCTTTTTTTGTCCTCTCAAGTGCAAAAAAAGTCACATCTTAAGTCACATCCCACACGATACAGTGCGGGCTCACATCATCACATCATGACAAAAATATTAAACATGTAGCATGTTTAAGTACACGATTCCCATCCGCCTCTTGTAAAATGTGTGGACGGTTGCCCAAAAAATCGGATTTGAAAAACAAATCGGATTTGAGCGTTAAGGCTTGCTGTCTAAACAAAGTGTTGGTATAGACTCATCGCCTGCTTGCAGTGGGAAGGGAAATTCAAGAGACCTCGCTAAAACCCAACGCAAACAGTCGTCGCTCTCGTGAAGCTTTGGCTCGGAAAATAGAGACGCCAGACCCTCTTGAATTCTTCAAAGCAAAGAGCTGTCTGCGTTCCTTGCGTCACCAAAGCTTCCTTTAATCTGCTCTAATTTCATAGCTGATCTTTGTGGAAATTGCTTTCAGAGCATTTCTTCAGAATTTTCATGCAACGAAAAAATGTTAAACGAGAGAGGTTCTTCTGAGGGCAGGCCGCAAGGGTTCAGTTCACACCTGGCTCTTTTTTCTCTCTCTCTCTCTCTCTCTCTCCACCTCAGGTGGGTGCCAGACATGCCTGGATTTTTTGCTGAAGCGCAGTGATTAATTTTGTAATGAGTATCTTGTTCAAATTGCAACAGTCTTCACTCTGCAATCTGAACAGTACAAAGGAGCAAAACTCCACCAAATCACTACCCAGAGTCCTCAAATGCCTCTGTGGAACAAAAGACCTCTACGTTTGTGGCCTCAGGAGTCCAACGATCCCTTTTCAGACAAGCAACTATGTGAGCCATTTGGCTCATGAGCACCTAGGTTTGCAAGCCCTGGTCGTCATGGAAAAGAGAATTCTCTGTGAAGGAGAATGCACCGAGTGACTTCCATGTTCTGACTTCCAACTCTCAGCCTGACATAACCTGGGATTAACTACGCACTGGAGACCAGGAGTGAGAAAGGACACGGAACAGTCCCCCGCTCGTGCTTCCTTCGAAGGAGTGAGGGTATCGCGAAAAGAAAACGTGAAAGGTCAACAAATTCGGAGAGTGCTCGCCGCTCACAGAAACGTAAAATAAGAATCGCAGATTGGCAACAGCTGTAGGGGTCCTAAGAGCAGTTATGAGTTAACCCGTTTCAAGAGTAGGTATTTGGGAATGTTTTTTGAAACGCCAGTGCTCTACAACTCCACTGCTCTTACACCTCAAAGGGTTAAGTGAGGGAAAGTTTTGGCGAGCAGCAGTCCTCCTAAAACAAGCACCGCCCATCCCAAAAAAATATATATTAAAAAAATAAAACCCACCGCTTCTGTGCGATTTACGAGTTCTTCTGTTCCTAATCAACAGTTGTAGGAACACGACATTAATTCCACCCACCCAAGGGCCGTAGACTGGAGAAAACCTCAGGAGACGGCCAAGCTTATAATGGTCTGAAAGCTCGGGAGTCAGCGCGAGCACTTTTTAAACAGCGCAATCCTGGGCAGGCTGGGGGCTGACTCGTAAAGATACGCTCGATTTAAAAAAGAAAAAAAAGGAGATAAAGCGTGCCGCGGCGCAAATTATTGTAGTAATAGCCAGCTAGCTCACAGCACCCATAAACTATTTACTGCATCGGTTTGCTGCCGGCTTTTGCCCCCCCCCCCTTCTAAGAGTGAGGCGAGAGGCGACGTCGAGACGGGAGGGATGGAGCGCCGGGGGAGCGGTCTACATCTGTACAGTGCCTTCATTGCCGGCACCGCGTTGTCCTCAGTTCCTCAGCTTCAGACCCGTAATAAACAGTAATAAACTCCCAGTACGGTTTGCTTAAGTCCGTCGGTTTGGCCTAACAAGCAGGTTTGGTCTTTGAGGCTCTTTCTTGTGCTAGATGTAAATATGTTTGTGAAGAAATAGAGAAACGTGTGTTCATTAATCTCTTAGCCTGGAAGACTGAAATCTCTGAGTCCTTCTCTGCCACTCATTAAGGATCCAGCATGTTGGTCATGCACAGCTACCGGTAGCAGCTAGCTATGTGGTAGGATTACTAAAATATAAACTACTCTTTCTAAACATAAATATGTCAATCACGTTTTCTTGATACCCTGCGCTGTGTAGAATATTGTTCCGTGTCACTTGCAGGAGATTTAAAAAACTGATATGACATGTAATTAGTCACCGGCAGACTTTTTTAAAGTGTGACTTCAGGCACCGTATTACTGTGGATGTCTCAAATCGACGTGAGAACCACGACAGTCTCTCCCCACGCCCGTAGTGTTGATAACAGCGTTAGGGTTTTACGGACTAACCAGAGAAGCGCTCTTTAGGAACCCTCGACTGACCCTCGCTCGCTCCACCGAGCTTCTTGTGATTTTTTCCCCCAACTCAAACGCTCGCGCAGATTTTCGTCTGAGTTCGTAATGCAGCAGCAATGTGGGAAAAGCTTCTGTTGTGATTGCGCCGGTTGATTGTGCTTTATATCAGAGCATGGTGTAATGAGCAATCAAATCTCAGTGTTTGCTGATTTCTCTCTCGCTCGTTCTCACTCTCGTTCGCTATCTCTCTCTCTCTGACAGCATAGTCAGTGATAATATAAAAAAAAAGGGTTTTTCTTTTGTGAGATATTTTTCTCTCGTGGAGTTATTACAGGTTGCTGTCAAAAGCAAACACCTCTAGCTGAGAAGGGGAAGGGGATGGTGGAGGGGCGGGGGGGGGGGGTGCATGAAACTACTTGAAACTACTCTTAAGAATGTCTCTCAGCCCAGCCATGGGGCCTCATTTATAAAACTTTGCGCAGGATCTACGCTAAAAGTTTGCGTACGCACAAAAGGAGAAAACTGCGACACTACGCATCTGTGTATGTGTCAAGTCAACGATGAAATTATTTCCATTCCATTCGGTTGATACCAAAAATGTAACACGGGGGTGAATATAAAGACAATCGCAAGAGGGGCAAAAACTCCCAAATTTTACACATCACAGCGAACAAAAGAATTAACTTGAAACAAAAGAGTCAACATCCTTTAATAAAACAACTTTAGGAATCAAAATCAATACTTTTTTCGGTTTTATCTGAGAATATGGATATAAAAGAAGCAAAACAACCCCAAAAACCCGACAACGTTCAGTCACCCTGTACGTGTAAACATAATATGCCACATCCAACTCATTATTTCAGAACACCAAAAAGACAGAAAGTATTTAGGCCTGGATGTTCCTTTGATAAGGGGTATGATTATTTGAAGGCGGTGTGCTTTGATATGAAGTGAAAGGAATTGAGGGCTCTGTAGGACATTTATCTGTATTTCACGACTTTGCCATCGGACTCGACAATTCCCACAATTTTGAAAATGTGCGTACGCGTGGGTCACAGTTTGCGTAAGTGTGTGCATGTTTTGACGTCAAATTAGTTTTTACGGATGGGTGGATGGACTCTTGTTACGGATGGACTCTTGTGAGGACTATGGTCAAGAGTCCTACAAGGCAGTCCTATTGGCCTAAACTGCATCCAGAGAGAGCTGTGGTTGGCAGGCTGATCCCTGTCATGTCACGCATTAGGAAAAGTGTCTGCCTCCATAGGAAAGCCGTGCTCATTGCACACCTGCACTAAAAGTACGTGTCGGTCTGAAGTTGCGATCAGATGGAATAATTCTCCTGTCACTTCTGGAGAGCACGGACAACCCTGTCCTCAGACCCACGCAACGCTAGCTGCTGCTTCTGATTAATATCAGTGTCGCTAACTCTCGCTCCAGTTCAGGCAATTTGAAACCATTGGACCACTTCTCTGAATTTATATCAATACTACTTCCAGCAATAATCCGCCTCGCTATCTTACTGTCCTTTATTGCGGATGCGTGGATATGAATACAGAACAGAACGGAACAGAACTTCTTTGGCTCGTGATAGGATATTGTCAACACATCCACGGCTACTTCCCATCCTGTATATTTCTCTTATATGTGAGAAACTATAAACCTCAAAATAGACGCCCAGTTATTCAAGAGAGTCATTTTAACGAAAGATTCATTTCGGGGAGTCTCTCTTCACAATACAGTACATAAATCAGGTGCCGGAACAAACACTGAGATTACAAACTCTTGAGTAGCCACATTTTTTAAGAGTCAAAGTTTTTGAATGCCCTTTAGGGCTCATTTTATACATATTATGCATACATTTGTACATAATTATGTATGCCTGTCTGTCATAAGTGTTCCCATGACAACCTGAAGCCAGAACTGGACTCTATCCTCCTGGATGGTTGTACACTTTGTAGAACTAGGACACACTCTGGCCCATTTAGCCGGGACAGAGGTAACAGCGGGTAACAGGCACCAGGGAATAAGCATTTGGAAAGAGGGAGGATGTGCAGCTGACCGAGGGCCGTGTTCTCTCCCGTAATGAGCACCATGTGTTTCAGTTTAAAGTCACATCGAAATGGGCAATCACCTCCATAAATAACTCACCTGCTAAAGCCAATGATCCCTGCCCTTTTTATATTATGTGAAGCTTTATTACTTTTCACTGCCGTCGTAATGATTTCCGCATCTGTCGAGCTCCCGCGGTTTGTCCTAGATGTCAGGGACACTGCGGCGTTGATTGTTTGCACAGAAAAAAGCAGTGACCTCCATTCCTCTGAATATTTTTCTTTTTTCTTTTTAAATCCTCGTGTCTGAAAGAGAACGTACTCCGCGATCGCTCTGTGACGTCACACCATAAGACACCGATCCATGACATCACTTTTGTGACGTCACACAACAGGAAGCGATCATTCTGTGACGTCATTTCCCTGTGACACCTATAATTGATCGATCTGTGAGAAATAAACCTGGTGATTTGCCTGTGCACTGCAAAAACCAAAAGAAAAGAGTAATTCTTAACAATTATTTTAGTTTTTATTTAGACTTCAAATCTTATTTCTATTACTTTTTTCGCTAAATAAGACAAAAACATTGCCAATGAAGTGAGACAGTTTCACTCATTTCAAGATTTGACAATGGGGTAAGACACTTTCACCTGACAGGCAACAAGTAACTTAAAACAAGCTAATATAGTGACAATATAGAAAAAAATACCTGATTTTAAATCTCATTACACAACAAAAACACTTGTTAAGACAGACTTTTTCCCTGTGTCACATAACACTGAAATCAACAGCTCTGTGAGACCAAGCCAGGCAATCGTGGTCTGAC
This sequence comes from Ilyophis sp. 1 JC-2022, assembly GCA_022702515.1. Lineage (NCBI taxonomy): Eukaryota > Metazoa > Chordata > Actinopteri > Anguilliformes > Synaphobranchidae > Ilyophis > Ilyophis sp. 1 JC-2022. Next base: position 56,083,853 of record CM040404.1, read on the forward strand.
ACTACATTGTAAGCTTGCGTATAAAACATACTCATAAAACATCAGGTGATAAGGGTGCAAGTTTAAGGGAAGCTGATTGAATTGCCACCCCACAGCTGAGGGCTACTGACTGTATGATCCCCAGACGCAAGCCGTCATGTGTCTGTTTCTATGACTTTTTACATCTTTGAGCATCTGTGCACTTTTTTGTCTCCTGGGAGCGCAGTAAGAGGCCCCTCAGACTGCATATATCCTACTTAATTCCCTGCCTAGACTTCCTATTGGCTCCCCTGAGTATAGTGCCTGTTTTAAAAGGGCACTGCCGACCCCGTCTCTAAAACTGAGGAACACAGCACTCCAGATTCTCTCAGAAAACACCCCTCTGTACAAATTCTTAACACTGTGCTGGTAATTCCATGTCTCTTGGCATTTGATTAGTATCGTAATCCCCAAGAACAGACATAACCAGTATAATACCGCCATCAAAAATAGACACTTTTTACATGTTCAATTTAGCAGTGACTAATCACCATCAGTGGTCCCCCAGACAGGTCTAATGTGCAGTGTTTAGAGTGATGGATTTAAATTCATGAGGATGCAGCACGGCAGAAATGCAAATAGATTAGTCACCAGAATCCTTTATTGTTTTTACTTTTTGTCTCATAAAATGGGCTGTGTTCAAGTGTTTTTGGTTCATTTTTTTCCTCCCAGAATAATGGGCTTAGAAGACAGCTCCCACCTGCCGTATCTTCCTCCCACGGCGCACTCATTTCTGGCTCTTCTCCACCGGCACGGAGAGTGGTCCTCTGTCGCCGGGTTGCGGTTGTGACTAATGGATGGAGCATAAGAGTGAGGACCAGACACATACGAGAGTGCTTCAATTATAGGAAAAGTACTCCGGGCCTGATTTACTAAGACCTTTAGCATGTGCAAAATGTTTTAACACAGGCAAAACTAATAGGACGACCAATGATTGGTGCAAAACAAATACCGCGACCGATTGGTCATGTTATTGGTTTCCCGTGTGCTAAAGGTCTTAGTAAATCTGGCTCTAAATGTACAATGTCATCTAATTTTCGTAGCTAATTAAATCAAGCGAAAGGTCAACTTTTTCTGTAAGTTTGAAGCTACAGTCCAGTGTATGCTTAAGACTCATTTTTGTCGGTCCCTTACCCCTGCTGTCGTTGCTCGGCAGGAAGTACGATGAGTATGAATTACCTCTAAAGGCCCTCGAGGAGCTCTAAGAAAACTGCTCTATGATTGGCTCGGCTGTGACTTTCTCCCCTCGCGCTCGCTCGAGCATTTCACTCGCGCACTTAGAACGGGCTTCTGAATCGCCGCCATGTCACCGTCACGCTTTCCAATTTCACAGAGATTCTTTAACTTACTGATAGTAGAGGACTGGATCAGTTATTCCCAGGGAGAAGCGAAAACAGGGGTCTTTGGGCTGGTACTTGAGCCGCCTCTCTCTGCCGGACAGTGATTGCTCCTTTGTAAATTTTCCATCGAAAAGCTCCAGGGATTTCCAGTGGCCTGTATATGGGCTGAGCCACCTGCTAGGCCTCAAATCTTTCACATTTGTACCGTTTCTCACCTCAGCTGTCCTCTTCGACTTTTCTCTCTCATTTACCTCTTGTTCTTTCTTTATGTCCTATCATCTTGCTCTTCAGTTCTCCCCTCAATGTGTCTTCTCTGTTCTTATCTCAACTCATCCTCTCCTCAACTCCCCTCTGTGACTTTTTCTCTCTTCTGTCTGTCTTTTTTCTCTCCAATCCCAACCTCCCCTTTACCTCTCTTGAACCAGAACAATAACAGTTCCTTCACTTTAATTAAAATAACCTGGCTTAACTGCTTTTGTGGCCTTCTGCCCGTATGTCCCTTCACCTCCATGAAGGAAAAGGTGGAAAACTAGTGGGTGTAGACTCGCTTTTTCCTTAGCAAAAACACATAATTACTGTCATACAGACCCCTGAAAAAGAAATGAGCCTCACAGCCTGAAGATAAACAGCCCAGAGCTCTGAGCGTGGAGCGCAAGCCCGCTGCACAATCGCAGGGTGGCGTCTCCGAAGTAGGCCACACACACCACTCCCGGCCTCCCGCATATTTTGGATCCGGCAGCCAGTACTGACACAGAGCTGGGAGAGAACGGCTTGTGCGCTCGGCAAACCAATATCTCCTCATAGTCGCCGGCCGCACAAAGAGCGTTCTGTCACGTTCACCGCGGGAAGCGGCGCTCCGTCGACCGAGTCCACGGAGACGCGGCTTGAGATACGCCGTCTGATATCTTTTCTCGTGAAAGTGGTGACAGTCCTTATCCATAAAGCGTATGATTTATGTCAGCTCGTTCAACGGCGTGTTGAAAGTACTGTTTGGGTTTCCTGCAAGGGCTTTATCCTGCAGTGAAATATCAGGTTGACTGCCAGAAAAAAAAGACAAAAGTTGAATTTATCTCCTATGGAGTGACCATTTGGAGCGTCACTTTAAATCAACAGCATTATTGGAGTCTCTATGAACTTGGACAGCTTGGTGGATTGAAAGAATGGCCCTAGTTGTCTAACTGCAGATAAACACTTTTCACAATTTTGATGAATCGTTGAACGGATTTCAGATAAATGCTGATCTGAAAATTTTTGCTGAAAAGTTAAACAAAGAAGATAAACGAAGATATTTCACTCTGGAACTGGTATTAATTTATTTGACGGTTAAACCCCGTCTTGGCTAAAGCTTACTCATAAATCTGTCAGGCAGTCATTCCTTAATGACAAACTATACAATAAAATGTGTGTTTTTTTTCTCTCTCTCGCAGACCTCAGGAAAACTTTTGACCAGGAGCCATTGGGGAAGGAAGTGTCTTTGGAACAGGAAGTGCTTCTGCAATGCCGTCCGCCTGAGGGTATCCCTGCAGCTGAGGTAAGTGAGGACAGAAGGTCGTTTGTCCACCAGCAGCCGGAGTTACGTCAGCGCTGACACGGCTTCGTCTCGAAGCGAAGCGTAAACGCGCGTCGCCCTTTAAGGAAGGCTCACAGAGATACATTTCAATGAATCTCAAAGTCTGCTGAGATTCGATCATCGGGGGTGGCAGCCTGTCACTTGCTGTTGGTTTGAGGATACTGCAACCACACCATTGCCAGGACAGGTGTGGGAAGTGCACGAGGCCATTGACAACAGGCCATTGAGAAGCTTCAGTATTGAGTAGCGAGGGGAGAAATTTGCTTAAACATCGCACTATGGGTAGGCCTCACGGCCCGCCTAAAACCGCGCCGTTTCCCCCCTGTGACAAATCTGTTCAAATGGGCCAGCGAGGGAAGAGAAAACCCAACAAGCTTTTTCTTTTTTTTTTCTCGGTTCATGCCTAATGACAAAGCGATAAAACTAGGAACGCGCTCAGGACGTGCCTTCCATCCTCTTTCCGTCGCTGTTATTACGGTTTTCGGAAATACTCGAACGGGTCCCGGAGACAAGCTGCGGCAAACGAATGGGTCGATTTGTTAGCGCGGTTTAACACGATAGGCTCCGGGGCTTCTTCTCTCACGCTCCCCACTCAGACGAATCATCAGCTTAATGTCTCATGACTACAACTATATACTCTATTTTATCAACCCTCCTCAAAGCTGACATCCATCTTGCAGTTCTTCTCTGTGCTTCTGTTTTCCTCACAAGACTTTCAGGCAGGGCATGAAATTAACTTTTTCACACACTGGCCAGAGTGGATTGTGGATTCTAAAAACCACCGGCCATTTTCAACATTTTACCGGCCACATTACCTTTTACAATATAACACAGCCTGTTTGGTTACCTGCCAAAGTGGCCGCTACAGTAGAAAATCTCACCATGCACAATCAAAATTTTACCAGCATTTGGATGGTGGCTGGTGTTAATTTCACACCCTGCATTCAGGGCCTCACCTCTATTGGCCCACTAACTGGATTGTGGCGAATAGCCCTTCAGCAACCCTGGGCCTGATTTACCAAGATCTTTATCGGGCGCAAAACCATTTAGCACACAGAAAACCAATAACATGACCAATGATTGGTGCAAAACAAATTCCATGACCAGTCATTGGTCGTGTTATGCACCCGCTAAAGTAAATCAGGCCCCCTGTGTGTAGTGTTCCACCAGCAGTTCCCATGTACTCCACAAGGGGTTCCCATACCTGGTTCTGGAGACTCACAGCATCTGCTGGTTTCACTGTCACTCAGCACTTAACTGACCAGCTAAAGCCGTTGATTGTGAAGTTAACTCACATCACCTGGTTTAATGGTTCTAAAACGGTGTCTGATTTTAAAGGGGTAATAAACACTAAATCAAATATTTTGAGTTATAAAGCAGAGTATCCTGCCTCCATTTCATAAATCACAAATTTCCTATTGCTTAAAAAACGAAACAAGCCGTGCCACCGCATTTTCTGTCAAAAAAGAAATCCAAACTGAAATGTTAGCCCTTTAATTTCAAACGGGTTTCCGTCTGAACAGTTTTCATGACGCGTTACCGAATTGATCTATCGCCCCTCTCCTCAACTATAACTCCTCCCTCCTACCCCCTCCCCCCTCTCGTCTGTGTTCTCCTTTAAGGTGTAAACAAACACCAGCAGACCTCGTGGCTCCCCTGGACCTGGGCCGGGGAGCCCTGCTGAACCCATGCTCCTGGTTCTGGCCCTGAGGTGTGTCCGTCAGACGATCGGACGCGCTACAGCGCCGGCAACCCGGCTCAGGCTGGTCTGTCAAAGCAAGATTCTGAGAAACCCATGTTCTCCCCTCCTCCCCCCACGGGAAAATAAGTCAAAATTTCATACTGGACGTCACAAAAGAACAAAACAACATTACATCTTTTCAGAACTTCTTTCAGCTTTCCCCCACTGTCTATGGCAGAGTACAATTCAGTGATTTGCAGGGTGAATGCTGGAGAGCCTCTTGCTCTATCACAGAAGCCAGGGTTCAGCGGAGAAGAGAGGGAGGTTAATACGCTGAGACAGAGGCGCAGTGAGCTGGCTTTCATTATTTTTCTGAACTCTATTGTAAAAAGGGCTACCGCTGACCTAGAAAATCTAAGGCAAGCGGATGGAGTGCAGCTACTTGTGTTGCAGGGAAAGGTGAAGTCACTAATAGTATAGGCTGAGCAGAATCGCACGTGGGACGTACAAGGTCTCAAGGATAGAACGTACAGTGTAGATGTTGACGCTAAAATTGTTGCAAACTTTTACTTTTTAGACATTGTTGTAGCAGGTGGCGTTCAGGCAGTAACTGAAAGGTTAGGTTTCGTACAGTTAGCAGCCGTAAGTTCAAATATTAACATAATCCGCTAGTACTATTTCCCCCCTTTTTGAATCACGCTTATTAATCTACGTAGGAAAGTTTCTGGAATTATTGTTTTCTGCAAAAAAGTCTGTGGTTATTGTTATTATGTCATGCCAACTTAATTAAACCCCTCCTACTGTTTAAAAGCAATATAGTACTATGTACTAAGTACTGTGGCCAGATGTGTGTGCTGTTGACTAGTTTTTTGATAGTTGAAACTTTGACGTTGTTTGACTTGTTATTGTCAGGGAAACTTAGAACTTTAATGAAAAATGAGCACTGTAGCAAATATGTGACTAAATCGCAAGGAATGAGTTCCTTTTCCCACAGAGACAGAGAGAACAGCGCAGTAAAGACAATAGCATTGAGCATCTGAAGGGCTTTGATCAGACCACACATCCGTCTCACTTTCCCCGAGGGCGGATTCGCTGAGCCACCCACTCTGGAACAGAACGCTCTGGCCTCATACTTCGCTGTAGATCGCTGTTACTAATCCTCGCGTCCTGCCGGAGGTCAACAAAGTGTCCCTGTACGTTTGTCTGTAGATCAGTATCTGCTGGTGGGAGGGAAGAACTGACCTGGAGGGACAGTCGGAGACCACACGCTCCCCGTGTCTTTCTGTAGGCCCTTTGGTCACTGTTTAATTGCTGAGCTTTGGAGCTCCAGCAATGGAACCTGTAGTTTAATAAAGACAGGGAAAGAGCTTTCAATGTAATGAAGCTAAATAGCGTCAGCCATCTTGGCTTCACGTGGTACTCTTGGGACTGTAAAATGGATGACGTGACTGATCTGGGAACAGTGTCCTGGAGTCAAGCTACGCAAAGCGCAGGCAGCTGATCTGAGAACAGTACACATGCTCTAGATTCAAGCTGCACAATCATGGGCAGCTGATCTGAGAACAGTACACACGCTCTAGATTCAAGCTGCACAATCGTGGGCAGCTGGCTCTTCTGTCTCCTCAGTCACGTTTGGATTTAGGTCTTGCGGTTTAGGAAATGGGTACCAGCTACTCGCGCACTGGAACTAGGAAGTACAAAACCAGGTCTCTCCGGGTGTGGAGCGGTATGGCCACAGTTTGCGGCGCGGGGCAGGTCTGGAGGCCCCCTCTTGCCAAGCCCCCCATAGCACGGCCCGCCTTGCCCACACTACGTTTGGTAGAGGAAGCAGCCAGACGAGGCCCCTGCTCCTTGTAGGCCTAGTAAAGGAGAACCTAAAGTCTTCCTGATTCGCGGTTAGCGTTGGCTGCTTGACAACGCAAGCCACTCGTAGGCAGGAATGCAGGGCTGTAATGGATCTCCAAGCAAACTGGAAGGAGCGGCTGTGCCTTTTGCTAACAGTAACCAGTAGCCTGGCCTACAACACCCCTAATTACTCACCGGGAACTTTCCCTCATTTTATTTTTTTTGTGAAGTAAATCAATTAAAAGTATTACCTTTAAAAAGAAAGAACGAAAGAAAGAAAGAAAGAAAGAAAAAAAGCCACAGACATTCCAGAGAAAATGACTCTTAAGTAAGGGTTTACTTCTTAGCTGTAAGTGGCTGGCTGTCTCTCAGCAACAGCAGATGGGAAAGAGTGGGCAAGAGCCTGTGGCTTCAGAACAATCCGGAAAAAACATGGAAATGTGCATGTGTTTATACAGGAGCGGGCTTAAAAATAACTTGAAAAAGAACAAATATATCAGAGAAGAGAAGATAAAGACAGACAGCAAGAATGTGTAATGAGAAGTTTGCTTTTTTAAAGGAGTAAGTGCTGGTTGGGTCTCGCGAGGGCTTTTTGATCTGGCGAGACGAGTTGTCGGTTCTCTTTGGGACGCCCTGTCGGGATATCTCCCGAAAGTTGCCCCACAATTAGGGGTTTGTCAGATTTAAAGACAAACTGCAGTTCCCATGTAGGAAGCCTCTCGGCTGCGGTGAATCTGGCTGTCTGTCATTGCAGGCTGCAGTCACACGGTAGAATTGCAGGATTCTGAGGGAGGTGCTCTTCAATTTATCATGACTGAAGGGTGAGCTCCTGCTAACATTCACAGACGCGCACGCACGCATACACATGCACACACTCATACACACACACACACACGCGCACTCACACACACATACACACTGTAGAAAAGCAGATTGTGTTTTATAATCTCAACAATGCATTTTAGAAAGTGGATCTGTTTAATGTTTGGAATCTGGTGGCAATTACGCGCAAGGCCTTGTGTGTTCAGCAATGGATAGAGAACAAAAACAACCATCTGTGAGAATCATAACCACAGCAGTGGACTTTTTGTATAATCCTGGCTGTCTAAAGCATTATGTCATTTCTGTGCCCTCGTGCTGTAGAAGAGATTGTCGATATTTAATCTGCAATCAATCTGCAATCTGCCTGTCCCTGTTCTCCGTACACAGAACATTTTACAAACTCAGATTACAACAACTTGGCAGTTGGCAACGTGTTAGCATTCAGTGAAGTTTAAAAAAAAATATTTTGTATCATTGAAATTACGTACTGAGGTAAAATATTAATAAAGAAAATGTATCTTGTCTATGTCCTAAGAAAAACATTACTGTGAGGAAAAAAATGACCCTGATACTGACAGCTGTTGCTATCATTTTAATTTGTAATACTGGTCAGAGTGTGTCGATAATAGATTTGCCTCGTATGCAATCACATTAAACCTCAAGATGACAAGCTCTGGACCTATGAGGTTCCCATTAATGGGGTATTAAACAATATTTCATATAAGTGCTGTTCATCAAACTTACTTATGATAGTGCCTGCATTATAGGTTTACTGTATCATATATACTAACTACAGGACCTCCCAATGGTTGGGTGGGAAGTGTATCCAAGCTGCAGGACTGTGCTTTCAAACAGCACAATTTTTTCAAAGAACGTCAGCCTAATTACATGCGATTGTGGGTGGAGTTTGGGTCGATGTTAGCGGTTAGCGGTTTAACAAATGGATAAAGCACGGAATGTAAATTTTTTTCGCGGCAACTTTACGTCTGGGCGGCACATGCTCTAGCTAGCTAGCTGCTAGCCTACTTGCCGTGCAACCGTTCGACACATGTTTCTGGTTATGGTCGTCATATCGTATTGGTGAAGACAGCGATGTTCCTGGCCTACATAGCACCGAGACACCATACAGGACAAGCCAGAAATGCACACTTATCCGATGCTCCGGGGAGATTGCCAGCACTGCACAGTCAACTTAAGAACACAAGCAGCAAGCATCCATGTTGGCTCTTTTTCACGAAACAAATGGGAATTCTGCCTCAAAGTGCAGAGAAACTGGTTGGGAGGGTTCTGGAATAGCACAGAAATTGTGTCATTCAAATAAATAATGAATTGCGAATAAATTAATGCAATTCTTCGGGGGGGGGGTATCCGTCTGATGGAACCGTCGTGTTTCCATTCGCGTTTGCGTCGAGCCGAGGCCGAGATGGCGGAACGCGCTAATGCGTTTTCATAATATCGCTTGCGTGAGCGTCAATAAGAAAGTAAATTTGCTATTGTCTTTCCTGCAATTCTTCAATTTAGTGAGCACTTGAGCGACGGTAAGAGAGGGAAGGAGAGCGATGTTTGTGTGGGCTTCCTCTTTTGAGAGCGTTCCCCATTCATCTCTTTTATGGACTCCTTTCATTAACTCTGAAAAGGCGGGCAAACAGACGCGAAAGACAACCTTTTCACCCCCTCCTTTTAAACACGGCCATTTGGCGAAGCCGTAAAAAGCGATTAAAATGTACAAGCTACAAAATGCCACTCCTTTCTTCCTCTCCTTTTCACTTGCCCTCTCTCCCTCCGCCCCGCGGGTCGCCCGCCGTTGTCCTCGGAGAATGGCGGGGTTCAGAGGTCTGCGGCGCGCCGGAGGGCGGTCGAGCCGGTCGCCACGGAAGCGGGGCTCGCAGTCAGGCAGCCACTCACGGCGCCCGGGGTCCTGCCGTGTTGTCATGGGCGACGAGGCAGACCCACTCAGCGTGGAGGAGGGCTCTGAGGCACGACAAAGGCCCGCATTGTTTTGTAGAATATAATACACTGTCTGGGAAACTTGGAGATACTTTTTACACTGTACAATGTATGACAAATACAGTAAAATAGGAGAACAACAAGGAATGCTTTTCATGTGGAGGCAGTATTGAACCCACCAATGCTTCATGCATATCTGTGTTTTTTTGTTTTGTTTTTGTCAATGTGTTTGTTTCGTTGTGCTGTTGGGGGTGTGTGTCTTTCTGTGGGCGCATGTATGTGTGTGATATTTTAGTGTGTCTTAGTCTGTGCATGCAGACGCCCCTGCTTGTCTCTTTGTGTGTGACTGCATTGGTGTGTGTGTGTGTGCATGTTTTATGTGTGCATTGTGTTTTTGTGTTGCACGCATGTTTGTGTTTGTTTACATGTGTGCTTATTTATGATTGTATGTATTTTTGTGTTACTTTGTGTGCTTGCTGGATGTATGTATGCGTGTGCCCGCGCACAAGTGTGCATGTGTACATGTGTGTACGTGTGTGGACGTGTGTTACTCGGCATGGTAATAGGTAAATGGTCTGTGTTGTGCAGCTATTCTGACGGAACAGGCCCTGTGACCTCAGAAGACGTTAATACACTCGGTACGGAGACTCTTACGGTCCCAGGAGCAGAAAGATTGAAGTGGTGTTTATGGCTGTATCTGCTCTTTAACCTGTCTGCAGAAGGTATTAGCACAGCAGATAGCCATTTTCCCCTCACACTGACACATAACCGTACAGGCGCACACAAGCACACTCTGACCATCTTCTGCTGCACTCGCACACAAATACACACTTTCTCTCAGCAAACCTTCAAGGAAGCCCCTATAAAACGGTCAATTGGTTCTTAATGAAAAACGTTGACCCGCCTATCAGGTCGTAAGTACTGTGGAAGAACGCTGCACTGTGAACCTCTTTAGCTGCCCTGCCATTGTTGAGTCAACAAGGACAAGGTCTACTCTGAAACTAAAGAGAGTCTGACTACAGCCTTAGAACTCAGTGTGAGCGATAAGGGTAAATGTACTGAAAAACTGTCATTTGAAGACAGGGACAATCACACCATGGAAACTACGGGCCACTGAATAAATCTTCGCCAGAAATGTTTCAGAGTAGGTCTGTGCATGAGAGTGGGTGTGCTTGTATGTCGAGGTGATTCTCTAGAGAGTGTTGCGCAGTGTGTGCTTTTGAGGGAGGTACGGTGTCTGTGTGTTTGTGTTTGTGCATTCACTTGTGTTTTGTAGTCTGTGGTCCTGGTGTACCGTCTGCATTTGCCGATTCATGAACGCACATCTGTTTGCATTTTTTCCCCTCAGAAAACACTTTTGGTTGAGCGGCAATTAAAAAGGATTTATAGCTGCCCAATTAGCACATTATTTAACACTCTTATATGATAATGAAGTGTAAGTATTCCCTACAGAATGAGTCAGCTGGTGTGATATTTATCATTTATAGTGTATCGATATGGAGTGTGGCGTCCATATGTATGAAAGTGTACTTTGTTTTCTCGCGTGATAGCATGCTTTGCAAGTGCCGTCAGACTAGGTTGGTTCTTGTCCCAGAAACATTTAAAGAGAAATGTTAAAGTTTATGCTCACAGGCACAATTGGGTCTTGTAAGGTCACCCGGAGAACACTGAAACACTCTCTGCAGTCTGGCCCGGCATGTTGTGGAGCCGGAGGAGAGTGTTGAATGCTAAAGTACTTAGCGTCCTTCAGGAAGCGTCTGCTCATCGGGAGAGACCCCGGGGGCAGAAACGCACTTCCCCACCAAACCTCGTCCCCAGGGCGACCCATAACCAAGGGCCTGCCCCGAATGTCTCCACCTGTCAGTCATCTTAACACTTGACCTGACGCCTTTGAGCACACTCTGAGTGGATGTGCTTTCTCCTAATGGCCTCGTACCCCGCGCTCCAGGGACGCACGGGGCCGCCAGTCAGTCATCGGGGGCTCTGGCGGCGGTCGCCGACGGCGCGTCCCTCTCCGCGGCCCGCTACGTTTCCGACGGGAGGAAGCGCGAATGTTCCGCTCCCATTCCGCCGGTCTCTCCTCTCGCGGCTTTTCCTGGCAGCCCGTCCCCGTTTCTCCGGGCTCACGCGACGCTCCCGCAGCGGCGGCGGGGGAAGGGCTGTAATGGATCACCTCGGAGCGAGCGCACCTGTGCGCGCCCGAGCCGTCCTTCGCCCCGCCCGCCCGCGCTCCGGAGAGCCCAGCTCAGCAACATCTGGAGTTTGATTTATGACCACTTCCCCCCTGCAGCCCGCACCCCACCCCACCCCCAAAATAACTGGGACTGTGACTTAATCATCTGGCATTGCAGACCCTTCTCTCTTCAGCTGCAGCCGTAACTTCCCCATATGTATAAACAGTCCAATGCAGACCTATGAAACACCTACAGTATAGAGTTTCACACATGTATTGGAAAGCGCAAATTATCTGCTCTCTTATGTTTGGGGCTAAACCTTTGCATTCGGCCATTTTTGCTCGTGAAGAGTATCGGTGTTCCGTGTGTATAAAACATGTTATGGTTTAGAAAGAGGTTCGAGGATTTAGATACACAGAACATTTCTCATTATCCGATATAACTTTATATACTAAACTCTTAACAGATTTTATCTGAGTACAATAGGCGCCAGATGTGCTCCATTTGTGGAAGGGGTATGAACGTGGGGCTAATGTTGAGTTAGCCTGCTTTTGTTGGTATTTTCCCAGCTCAACATAGTGATAAAGGTTGCTTGCTTAGGTAAATACGTGTTCGGTGAGGTTTTTAAAAATCGTATTGAACATTATCGTGTTAAGAGGGCACATGTTATTGGCTGATGTTCAAGCACATGTTTCTAATCAGCCACTGTGTAACAACTTGTGTTGAGATTACTTAGACGTCTGGTGGTGCTTTTAATTTAGCTGAATAATTAATTAGGCGCACAGACCGCTTAATGTAAAATGAAACCACAATGTGACGCTTTCCTGGACGATTTCAACTCAAAGCACAAGGACTCCATTTTCTTATCACATACATCTAAAAGGGTCATTCGTCACCATTAAACACATATTTCTCTGACACTTTTTATGCTGTTTGATGAATGGAAGAGCAGAGCTCTTTCCTTTATTAATCAAGTAAAATTTGGCATACACAGAAAATGCACATCAATATAAACTTCAGATAATGTCTGACTAGAGAGGTCTGCATGTAGGAAAGGCCTCAGTACAGGAGAAAGGCCTCCCAGAGCTGAGATTAGCAGGCTGCTGGAGACGTAGCCCTGCCCAGCTCACGGTCCGCTCCTGGAGCTCATTTACTCCTTGCACTTTTCTTTCCCCTGTTCTTTATTCCTTCTTACGCGGCCGTGCAAACAATGGCATTTTCTATTCTCCTCAAAGTTATTTGCCCCGGTCCCCGAAGGGCAGGTCTGTGGTAGTGCCCCTTTCTCAGATTACCAGCAGTTAGCCGGTCTCCTGAGTCACAGAGACACATCACTTCCAGAGTATTGCAAGGTACAGGTGTAAAAATAGCCCCAGGCACAGCAGAGACGGAGGATAAGGCTTGAGAGAACCCATTTACACCACTGAGATTGCTCTCTCTCTCTCTCTCTCTCTCTCTCTCTCTCTTTCTCATTCTTGTTTATTTTATAAAGGCCACAACAAATAAGTATTTATGCATGTAAGAGTACAATCAAGATCCAATTCTGAGCATCGAGAACACCTTGATCCAGTTAGACCTGACAGTTTGTCAGCAGTAGCCCTGGGCGCCACTGAGAAACAGCAGTGCATTCGCGCAAAACGAAAGCTCAAAAGCCACCGTGTGGCACATCTCGCCTCTCCAGTCCGCCCAACCCAGGCTGCTGATTCGGGAATTCCCCACGCGAGGTTTTTGCACGTCGCAACCGGTAACAGCGCAGGACATGCGGCTCTCTCCATCCAAATCAGTCAATCATGTGCCCACCCGCCCAGATCCCAGCCTGTGTACACATTTAAGGCAAAGTCATGCACCCTTTTTTCTCCAAATCAGTCTCCAGGACTCCACCTCAGCATCACACAGCGAACCTTGATTTAACCCCCACCCCAACATGCAACACTGTAACCAAGTATCCCACACTCCTCGCTAAGTTTCAAACTTTTTGTAGTGTTACCACACAAATGGATGTTCAGGCTGTCTGTTTGTTTTGAGAGGGGGTAAAAAAAAATCCAGAATTATTCGGTCTGTCTTTCCTTTTTTCATGTTTTTGGGTTTATGTGCAGAGAGTTTTAGACACAGAGATTAGACAACGAGCCACGCCGTCTTTGAACTTTTCCAGCGGCACAGAACACTATTAATTTAAGTTAAAAGGTAAAGCCCTGAAGAGTGAAACGGAGTATGTTGAGAAACGAGAGAGGGGGTATTACAGGTTTTCGAAGGATTTGCATAATTTAGAGTTTCTCCGAACTAGAAAGTGCGAGATTCTGAAAAATAAAAGACGAGGGGGACAGGGGGAAAAAAATAAACAAGTTACGATTGCCCTCGCTTATCCAAAAAGCCTCTTAGATCTCGGCTGGTGTTAAAGCGAGACACAAATTCCAAACCAAGTAGAAAGGAGGATTATTTGTAATTGTGGGATGTGGAGAGTCCTGCAGGAAAATTTGTTAAATTGAATCGGGGTCTGTGTGGTTGCTGAACTCTCTACTTCTTCTAAGCACGTCGGATGAGACAAGCAACACTACGGTAACAGGAAGGTAAACCTTTGTTTTTTTCTACAGAATGGGCAAATCATGTAATTCTGTTAATGTGGGCTAGGTTCTTCAGCACACAACACACCGGTACATTCAAAACACTGTTTTTAACTATTTTTGTCAAGTGGTATGAAACTGTTTACTCAGACATTGGAATTTCGCGGAACCATCTCTGGTGACACTCAAGCCTGCCGCCTTGCAGTATGGCAGTGTCAGTGTATTGAAGTTCATGTAGTTTGTAGCTTCGTGTAAGTTGTAACACTAGTGTCTCGATCTTGATGTTGTAGTTTATCGTGTCTCTCGTAACCGGGCCTAATTTCTCTTAAGTGTTAGCCACAACTTAATGAATTAGCCTTGAGACTTAAGCCGTAGCTTACTGTGTAGACTTTGATGTTCATGGCTATGGATAGCTGCTACTTTATGATAGAACTCTACTTTATCTGACCTGTTTGTAGTTGTTCCAGTGACCTTCGGTATGCACTTGGTGTACGTCGCTTTGGATAAAATTGTCTGCCAGATGAATGAAAAAAGAGTTACTGTTTCTCCACGCCCAACATCGCTCAAATAGCCGTCAGCGAAGAATCATCTGCAGAATCATAAACAAACAGTTTATCCGCCATCGACACGTTGTTTTACCGGCCACGTCCATACGGGCCCTTCCAAGCCCCATCACCTTCTCATGAATACAGTCACTCACGCACTGTGGCGACTCCCAGAATGAAATCCGTATTAGCCTGATTTGATTGGGTTTGAATTGAATAATTGGCTTGTAATAGCTTTTCCTCTTAGTCTAATGGGCAATTTAATTCATGGTCTCAATGGTCACTTAGACACAGACTAGAAACGGACGTCACCACACTGCGAGTATTGTTCCTGTCCTCCATTGCTCTCGCGATGATGTGCTTTGCCTCCTCTCGCCGATGACCACTGGATCTGGGGAATGTATCTGGCAAAAGAGAAGAAGGATTCGCTCCTTTATCTGTATTTTATTGTGTGTTTCCCTCTCTCTGTGGTGTTTCTGCTGACGGGCAGACTCCAGCTCTTGATACCGAGCTGACATGTGGCAATTTCCCACCATTAATGGCAACAAATGTGCCAATTATGTTAATGAATCTCCTGGTGCCAATCAGTCAATAATGAGCAAGGGCGCATCTGTTTCGGAGCGGGCCTGTGTCTGCGTGCGAGAGTGGGTGTGCTTGTGCGTCGAGGTGATTCTAGAGAGAGCGTTGTATAATGTGTGCCACAGCGAGGGAGGGTGTGTGTGTGTGTGTGTGTGTGAGAGAGAGAGAGAGAGAGACAGAGAGAGAGTGTGTAAGTGTGTGTCTTTGCCCACAAAATAGCGTGTGGTTGTGTGGGTAGGTGGGGAATTTTGTGTGTGAATGTGCGTGTGTTTTCCTTCGAAAGAGAGAAAGAGTGTGGCTCTGTGGGTACGTGGGGAATTTTGTGTGTGTGTGTGTGTGTGTGTGTGTGTGTTTGCCTTCGCCTTCGAAAAAGAGAAAGAGTGTGGCTGTGTGGGTAGGTGGGGAATTGTGTGTGTGTGTGTGTGTGTGTGTGTGTGCGTGCGTGCGTGTGTCATCAGTATCCGCATATTTAAATACGTGCGTGAGCAAGATGCAGTGCGTGTTCCCACACAGGTGCGAGCGCGGTGGATTATACACCAGATTGCAAGGCCACTCTGCATTAATGGGGACAATCTGGGAGGGCCGCCACGGGAACAGGGCACGGCCACGGGTGAGCAACTGCGCCACCCAGGGCCCTCTGTCCCAGGGAGAACACAAAATGCACCCCTACCGCGAGCTACCCGTGTAAGCCTATTTCATATCGCTAGTAATTCAATTAGCCAGAGAGACATTAAAATCGTTCAACGGGACATTATTGCTCAGAATGTGGCACACTGCGCTCAATGCATTATCATGTACCATTACTCGTACTCATATTGATATTATTTTCATTATTGTTGAACTCACACTATTGATATCGGTACACACAAATGATGAGCATTTTTGTCTTTGTTGTGATTGCTTTGTAGACTATACAGGCCAAACCAGAAAAAAATATTTGCTGTATGAATTGCATGTGCTGCACACATTTAGCATCCGGTGGTTGCAGTGTCTTGTGTATATTTATGTTTTCATATGATTTTATGACGGTTATATGTTCTTTGTAAAGTCTACAGATTCATATTAAGGGGCCTGGTTCAGCGTGAGAGAAATGACGTTTAGGAGACGGGACAAGGAAAAGTGAAGGTGTCTTCCTGAATTCCAGGCAGCCCCCTCCCTCTCAAAGCTTTCCTTCTTTCACATTTTATTGCTCTTACAAACAGCCTCTTGCTTCTGTACAGAATGGATTTAGGCAATGTGTAGTTTGTAGTCTAGTTTATATTTGAATAATCCCCCCTGTGTGAAGGTTGATTGCACTTGATTACATGAACGGAGAGATTAGCAGGTAGCGGGGAACGGAAAATCTCGTTCCAAAGGCGCGTTTTCCGTGTACGCCGAAACTATAAGGCAAACATTTGATTTGACAGCAGCCCCACCGGTCAAGCCGCTGCCCCCCACGTCAGTCATCCGTATTATCGGCACGCCCCCCTAGGGGGCAGATGTTTCACGCAGGCACAGAAATAGACCACTTTCTCTTCCCGGTCAAAATCCAGGATGTGGTTGGCGTGTTTAGCCGGGAGCGCGGGAATCCCACGTGAGCTCCAGCGACTGTGGAGTGTGACAGTCCCTGGGGAACTTGGGTAAAAATAGCGCCTTTGCTCGGGTGGCAGGGGGTGGGAGGGGGGCGCACCGTCTCCCAGCTGTGGCAAACGGGCCCAGTGCGCTACGTCAAGCACACCGGCCTGCCGTATTGTGTATTTGTTTGTTACAGCAAATTAAGCAACTTTCATCACTTGAGCAAGCCTGCAAATTCTGCATTCAGTCTCTGGCTTTACAATCGACTTTCTTCTGTAACTTATTGTACGAGTGCTGAGAGCAGAGGGCGAAACGCAATTTAAATACAGGGCGCAAAGTACCTTATCATAACTGACAATCTCGCTAATGCCTCTAATAACCCAGAGCTAATAATACTGTCTGAATCAATTATAGGTCAGTTTGTATAAATGTGCCGACTCAGCCCAACAGCCCACGAGTTTCAGTCTATATGTCTTATGTCCACTTAGGGGAAACTCAGACTTCGGTCTTGAGTAGTCAGTGAATCTGTTTTGACAGTAGCGGGGATCTCACCCTTCTCTCTGGGGCCATACGAAGGAATAAGCATGGTCATGCCGTAGGGGCGTGGCTATAACGAGGTGATATTTTCCTTTTTTCGATGTTAGTGCACATCAAAGCACATTACGATGCTTTTGCGCTAATCGCCGTTTGCCGCAAATTCCTTTGCCGGCTATATACTGCGGCGATGCTGCAGCTGAATTATGGGCTAATACTGCAGAAATCTGCACAAGGAAAGCTCAACTGGAGCTCTGTGGTTTTGGGATTTATCATATCAATTTATCTTTGGGTCCCAGTGCATGGAGAAGCGTGTTTCAGCTCGATATAGGACTTATCTTTCCCATAATTCCCCTTCCCCATCTAGTCCTCTAAAGTGGTATTCACATCCGGGCTCCGGAAAGCAAAATCCAAGTTCTGTTTCGACCCGGTTCTGTTTGGTCTGGTTTCTCGTTTTTCCTTGAATTATTTCACAGCGGGAAGTGGACTCTGGGATCCAATTGCTGTATAATGCTGCTTAGGAAGCCAGCAGGCGAGAGCCATCTAAGTCGCACTGCTGGGCGCTTCCTTTCTGTTGCTAGACAGAGTTAGCTTGGAATGCTACATCCTGAGTCCATCCTCTCCGGGTCTGAAGCCAGGACAGTCGAAGGCCAAGAGACAGGGCCGCAAGTGCTATTCAAGATGGAAAACATGGTTTATATCACACTCAAGACTCAGAATTGAAAAAGAAAAAGCAGGTCTTATTTGGAAAAGAAACACATTGGGAACAATTGATCAACATATACAGTACACATACACGGCGCACATGCATAATTCATTCTTCATTTTCTTTTGCTGGGACGCACTGCAATTACGGTTCTCTGATCCTCTGAAACAGACCGTCCCCGCAACAAAATCTGAACAAGAACAAATGGAATTGGCTGAATCGACGTGCGAGAAAAAAAAACCAAAACAAATTATCATACGTTCCAAATTATTTCTTACTTCTTACTTGGATATGTTCCAATTTGTTTCAGCTTTTCCATCGTGGCACTTCCCTCAAAATACTAAATCCTTTAAATTCCAAATATAAATGATATACGCCAGGATGCATGATCATTTATCACATCCAAATGGTATTTCCTGGATACTCACAATATATAAGCCTCTGTGTGTAACTTTATACACTGGGTATCCGCTAGTCTGCTCAGACACATTTATTACTCATTTTCTTGTCACGAGATCAATAAAGTGCTTTTTCTCTCTTTCCCGGTAGCCTCAATGCGGAATACTGCAAACGCCGTATTGTATTGAAAAAAGCCAAATGCTTGTTTTGTCTCCTATCCTTATTCATCGGTGCTCATGTTTGGTACATTGTTCTTGTAAACTTGCAGTATACTGTCGGTCGCTTTTTTTCACGCATCTCCTCGCTGATGCTGTGTCTCTGTGCTGTTATTTAGCTGGGTCTCCTCAGAGCGAATGCGTCGCTGTGTCTCTGTGCTGTTATTCAGCTGGGTCTCCTCAGAGCTAATGCGTCGCTTTGTCTCTGTGCTGTTATTCAGCTGGGTCTCCTCAGAGCTAATGCGTCGCTGTGTCTCTGTGCTGTTATTCAGCTGGGTCTCCTCAGAGCGAATGCGTCGCTGTGTCTCTGTGCTGTTATTCAGCTGGGTCTCCTCAGAGCTAATGCGTCGCTGTGTCTCTGTGCTGTTATTCAGCTGGGTCTCCTCAGAGCGAATGCGTCGCTGTGTCTCTGTGCTGTTATTCAGCTGGGTCTCCTCAGAGCGAATGCGTCGCTGTGTCTCCTCAGAGTGAATGCGTCGCTGTGTCTCTGTGCTGTTATTCAGCTGGGTCTCCTCAGAGCGAATGCGTCGCTGTGTCTCTGTGCTGTTATTCAGCTGGGTCTCCTCAGAGCTAATGCGTCGCTGTGTCTCCTCAGAGCGAATGCGTCGCTGTGTCTCTGTGCTGTTATTCAGCTGGGTCTCCTCAGAGCTAATGCGTCGCTGTGTCTCTGTGCTGTTATGCAGCTGGGTCTCCTCAGAGCGAATGCGTCGCTGTGTCTCTGTGCTGTTAGTCAGCTGGGTCTCCTCAGAGCGAATGCGTCGCTGTGTCTCTGTGCTGTTATTCAGCTGGGTCTCCTCAGAGCGAATGCGTCGCTGTGTCTCTGTGCTGTTATTCAGCTGGGTCTCCTCAGAGCGAATGCGTCGCTGTGTCTCCGTGCTGTTATTCAGCTGGGTCTCCTCAGAGCGAATGCGTCGCTGTGTCTCTGTGCTGTTATTCAGCTGGGTCTCCTCAGAGCGAATGCGTCGCTGTGTCTCTGTGCTGTTATTCAGCTGGGTCTCCTCAGAGCTAATGCGTCGCTGTGTCTCTGTGCTGTTATTCAGCTGGGTCTCCTCAGAGCGAATGCGTCGCTGTGTCTCTGTGCTGTTATTCAGCTGGGTCTCCTCAGAGCTAATGCATCGCTGTGTCTCTGTGCTGTTATTCAGCTGGGTCTCCTCAGAGCTAATGCGTCGCTGTGTCTCTGTGCTGTTATTCAGCTGGGTCTCCTCAGAGCTAATGCGTCGCTGTGTCTCTGTGCTGTTATTCAGCTGGGTCTCCTCAGAGCTAATGCGTCGCTGTGTCTCTGTGCTGTTATTCAGCTGGGTCTCCTCAGAGCGAATGCGTCGCTGTGTCTCTGTGCTGTTAGTCAGCTGGGTCTCCTCAGAGCGAATGCGTCGCTGTGTCTCCGTGCTGTTATTCAGCTGGGTCTCCTCAGAGCTAATGCGTCGCTGTGTCTCTGTGCTGTTATTCAGCTGGGTCTCCTCAGAGCGAATGCGTCGCTGTGTCTCTGTGCTGTTATTCAGCTGGGTCTCCTCAGAGCGAATGCGTCGCTGTGTCTCTGTGCTGTTATTCAGCTGGGTCTCCTCAGAGCTAATGCGTCGCTGTGTCTCTGTGCTGTTATTCAGCTGGGTCTCCTCAGAGCTAATGCGTCGCTGTGTCTCTGTGCTGTTATTCAGCTGGGTCTCCTCAGAGCTAATGCGTCGCTGTGTCTCTGTGCTGTTATTCAGCTGGGTCTCCTCAGAGCTAATGCGTCGCTGTGTCTCTGTGCTGTTATTCAGCTGGGTCTCCTCAGAGCGAATGCGTCGCTGTGTCTCTGTGCTGTTATTCAGCTGGGTCTCCTCAGAGCGAATGCGTCGCTGTGTCTCTGTGCTGTTATTCAGCTGGGTCTCCTCAGCGCTAATGCGTCGCTGTGTCTCTTCGGTGCAGTAGTGCCTCGCTATACCCTCCCAATGTATTGTTTCCCCTCAAAGGCCCCTAGAGTTTTTTTCCCCAAACTCAATTACAGCATCTGATGCAGATTTGGGGGGGGGGGGGGGTTGGGGTTAGGGGCTTAGAGAAGCCCCTGTGTCTTGGTAGATAAGCTTTGGGTCTCGGAGCCAAACCTGAAGATCCGCTCTTCAGTCAGCATCCCTCCTGTGGCTGCAGACTTTTTCTTGTCTAATCGAGTTCCTCCCTAAATCCAGGGCGCTCTCTCTCTCTCTCTCTTTCTCTCTCTGTTGATCAACAGAGTCTGCGTTCACTCACTGCCGTCTGAATGTCAATGTGTAGCCCCGAGTAATCGCTTTATGACTCAATGTGCTTTTAAAAGTCTCAACTGTCAACAAAATAAATGTTTGTGTGAAATCTACAAAGGATGACTGAGACGCACTGGGCTTTGAAGCTTTACTGCTGCAGTTTGGGCTAAATGTGTCCTTCCTTAATATTTTATATTGTAGATTTCCAGGGAGAGGTATTGGTCTGTTGGGACATGAGACTATGCAGGGGTGATTTAAATTTATGGAATAAAATCTTTTTTTGTACTTTCTGCGTATCTACCTGTTGATCTGTGTGTGTGTGTGTGTGTGTGTGTGTGTGTTTGTGTGTGTGCATGCGTTTGTGAGTGTGAGTGTGTGTGTGCATGCACATATGCGTGTGTAGGGATGTGTGTGTCTGCATTTGTGTGTGCAATCATGCGGACGCGTCCATGTGTGCATGCTCGAGCGCGCCTATAAAACACCTGCCAACAACTGTTGTGTTGTAGCACACTCAGTAGACAGGCCCAGGGGTCTCTATTGAGGGGTGACCCCCTGGCTAAATGTAACAGGAGGGGGAATGGGTCAGGGCTGGGATTTCACACGACGTGTAGCGTCACGTGTTCGCGAGGCACCGGCAAGGGGCGTCTCAGGTTCAGGTTCTCGAGCGACGCACGGCGAACATCAGAGCGGTTCGAGAAGTGGGCTCGCCTTTCCCTTTCATCTCCCTCCGCTTCTGTCGCATTGTTTCGTGGCCCCCGGCTCAAGTGTTTGTATCGCAGGCGGTTTAAGCCGACACTTCATCACGAGTGTCTGCATAACGGCACGTAACGCGCTGGCAGTTCACCCTCAGCAGCCCGTCCGCTCCATATTCATTCAGGGGCCCGCATTCTGTGCCACGGAATAGCTTATCGATCATCGTATCTGAGCTTTCAGCTGTTCGATGCATTCAGAGACGAGAGTAGAACTGGTGGTGAGATTGAACCGAGCAAGGCCGAATATTTAAGGCTCTCTTATGGGAAGGATGTGAAAAGGTAATTAGCCATCATTATGTGGTTGGCTCTGCACTGTACATGGTATATAACACATAGAAACACACAGGGGATAATACCCCCATTTAGGCTCTGATGTAGACAGAGGCTCTAAGAGTGTGTTGTAGCCCCTTTGTGTATTTCTGTGCCCCTGTACACAGTAATAAAGGTTTTTTAATCCTTACCTCCTACCCAGAGGAGTGTGTATGTTTGCGGGTGAGGAAGCAGAATTCGACTCAATATAGATTTTTTTTAACAAGCATTTTTCTCTTCCTTTGTCTTCAATTTGTCTGCCTGGGATCCTGTGAGCACGTCGATTGTTTTGGCCAAGAAAGAAATTGGCTCTCGCGCAATACCTTCCTCTTGAGTGCTTTTGGGTTTTTATTTTCAGCTTCTTTTCCAGCTCTTTCAGTTTTGTAATAAACACAATATTAAGCTCACGCCGCACCGGTTAAGTGCGGCGGCGTCGCCGTCTCTTTTTGAGGGGCCCCGGAATTGTGACGGAACAGCGGCAGCGTTGTCCGTGCTTGTGTTCTTCGTTGGACGCGCTTCACTGCGTCAAAAGAGGAGTTTCTGGATATCTGACCTGTTAGATTTCAGTGAAATTTGCCGCGTGTCGGTCGTCAGCGGTCGTTTCCCGAGTCCACACGTATATTTCCAGAATCTGTGATTGGGGATTTCTGGACTCGGATATTCCCGATTAGGCGAAGCGGACGGTCATGTCTGGTCATTTATGGCAAATTTGCGGAGGAGACAAGATTATGTTTGTTTTTCCGACGGCAGACACGTGCCCGCACACGACCAGATACAGTCCGTTTTCGGATTTGTGCACCGTAGCGTCCGAGCCCCGTAAACGCAGCTTTACTTGCAGTGCCTTCTCTCTGCAGCGCTAGTCTTTCTCCACTTTCACCTGCAACCCTGACCAAGCAGGGACAAACAGACAGCCCCGTCTTGGCTGAACTGATCGAATTCAGTGACTCTGTGGTGCTGAGGGCTACTCTGTACAAACCATATTGGTAAAAAATAGCATGCTGCAGATTCATATCTAAAGATATCAAAAGACTGAAGTGCTTTTAAACTCCCAAGAGTGACACACCATATCCATTTCAGTATGCAATGCGAGCTTGGTTCAGTGAAATGAAAGCAGAAATGTTTTTTGATTATGCGCATTAGAAAAGGGTATTTGCGGGATTCATGATACTTCAGTTTAATGGTGCAATGGAGACGAGAAAGAATGGAAATGTGTTTTTAAGGTTATGGCATTCTCTTTTTTGCTTTTTTGGTCTCCTGCTCTACAACTCCAGGGGCCACATGTATAGTAAAATAATGCGTAAAAGAACGCTCGGGGTGAAAGTCGTAAATCTGCTTAATTTTTTTTTTGTGCTTTTTCTAACTCTGCCTTTCGGTCACGATGTCACCATATCACACTGACGCCAAACATCGCGTACATACGGTCTCCAGCGTGTGCAGAGGTGCGCAGATTCTCACAGCACGTGTTATTTTATACATCTGAATTTCTGCGTGGAAACTCGCTTACGCGGCTTTCTGAGGGCATTTTTCGGCTCATCACTGTTTATACATGTGGCCCCCTGGAGTAACTTCTCCCGTCCTTTTAACTTTTCCCAGGTGGAGTGGCTGAAGAATGAGGAGATCATTGACCCCGCAGACGACCGCAACTTCTACATCACCATCGACCACAACCTCATCATCAAGCAGGCGCGCCTGTCGGACACGGCCAACTACACCTGCGTGGCCAAGAACATTGTGGCCAAGAGGCGGAGTACCACGGCGACCGTCATCGTTTACGGTAGGTCGGATCCCGCCGATGTCCACTTTCTCAGCGATGGTTCGGCTTCGCCCGCTGTGTGCCTCCCTGCAAATGTCCATCAGGATCCTTCCACTCAACACCTTCATTCAGTACCGACTGTTGAAAGCCTTCAGCCCAATCCCTTTTCGTTGCTCCATTTTAGATTTTCCTCAGCCCCCCCCCCCCCCCATATATCTTTATCAGGCGCTATTCTGTGATCTTTACCGAGGCCTTACCCTTCATCTGTATAAAACTGCACAGTGTCTTCAAACAACCCGCCTTGATCTCCATAAAGCCGATGTTTAAATTCTCCATTATCAGCTCTATTCGCCAGACCTTGCCACTCCCCGCGACTTTCTTAAAGGGGACATGAAGCATTCGGTAAAGTGGCTCTGGTTCGTTAGCTTTTGACCCTAAATTAGATATGACTGTGCATTCAAATCTCAAACCGACCCGTATTTGCTGGAAAAATTCACTAGGGCACTGCCATTTTGGACCAACTGCGGTCGTGACATCCCTAGGTTGGTTGGTCTCAGCTGTTCAATGTATTACTATGGTTCAATGATTTTCAGCGAGCTCAACGATGTATCGTGAAGAAAAAATAAAACAAAAAATGCACAGACGGTCTCTTTGTATTGCCCCGAGATGCTCAAATGAGTATTACAGAACAAAACTTAATTTAAGACTCACTTAATTTTCCACAAACTGCTTCTTGGCTATAATGCTGTGGCCTCTGACAAGCCGACAACTGCTGCACCACTGCATTGCCTTGATATATTAGTTAAGAGCCGGCAAATATATACCTACCGCGACCTAGCATCACAAGCTAACGCTTATTTTCTATAGCCAATATTAGTTAGACACGACTTTAGCTCCCAAACCATTCATCAAGGCAAGGCAGCGGCGCAACTGAACCGGCTCGTCAGAGGCTATGTCCAGCCTATAGCGTTTTTAGTTTTATTTTCTCACAATACATCGTTGAGCTCACTGAAAGTCAGTTATTTTCTCGTAATAATACATTGAGCAGCCGAGACCGACCAACCTAGTGACGTCATGACCGCAGTTGGTCCAAAACGCCCTAGTGGGGGAAAAAAACTCAAAACTTTGAGTTTTGAACGCACGGTCATATCTAATTTGGGGTAAAAAGTTAACGAACCAGGGCCACTGTACAGAGTGCTACATGTCCCCTTTAAGACCTTTATGACCGCTCATCTCAGTCTCCGTTTCCATGACACCCGTGACCTCCGCCAAAACCGGCCCTGTCTCGGCGACACTTTTCTCTCTCCTCCGGTCCGCTCCCTTTTCTGCGAACGGGTCCCCTCTACAGCTTCGAGCGCATTATGCGGGGAAACGCGGAGCACGTTTGTGCGTGCGAAGGAGGGAGAGGGAGAGGGAGAGGGAGAGGGAGAGGGAGACCAGCTGCGTTTGGGTCTGTTAAAGCCTGAAGCGACAGCACTGTGAACGTCCCTGACAGACTTCCTCTGAAGCCCCACAACAGCATCTCAGTTTCTCTTTTGTTTAGTTCTTCTTTTTCTTACTTCGCCGCAAAAAGTCAGCGAGATTTTTATTTATTTATTTTTTTCTTCAGGAACACAAGGCGTCATTGATCATTGGTCATGTTTTTATGGCGCTTATTGCGTTTTTGTCTAAAGAAACTCATTCAGACCTGTTCAAAGACACTGCATTATCTTTGTGCATAGAGATATTTCAGCACAGTGCAGAGCTATTTATGTTCAGAGTCAGTGTTTTTCAATGCAGTAATGTAAATGTATCCCTCTGTAAAGAATAGCTGAGAAAAGAGCCTGAGGTTCACTTCCTGGTGTTGTTGAGAGCGTTGCTCTCTGGCGCCAGTGCGGTTGGCACCAGTAAAGGTTTTTCAGCCCCCCTTTTCAGCGTAAGTCAATGGTACCAATTCTGTCAAAATACAAAGTCAATCATTTTATTCCGCCCAAGAACATGCAGTCACAATAGGTGCTTTTTTTTTGTTTAATGCCTCCCCATTCGCCAATTTTTTAAGTTACTGTGTCATTTGGAACCAGCCCGGACTTCATGACCATATAATTAAGGGTCCCCCTTTTTACAGCACTCTCTGGCACCAATTTGTACAAGAAGGCAGCATAAAAACTGCACCTTCGCGGTTTCAAGGCACTTTTTGCAAGCCAATGGAAAGTCAATGGGTGACACCACAGTCACTTTGTCCATATTTCTTTTACAGTCTATGGGTTCACCCCGGAATGGAAATAATTGATTTCCAGGACTTTTCTATGGAGAGAAATTCCGGAATTAAATCACTGATGTCTTCTTTAAGGAGTATTACAAGTGGAATTGGACAGAATGACTGGCTGGCTGTGTCTTGAGAGTGATTTATTCTAAGAGGGCTGAAAAACTTTTGCTCCTATCCGAGACATGGTATCTGACTTATAATAAACAGGTAAATAAAAACCATCACATAGCTGACAGTCCATTAGCACGGGGAAATCCTTCGTCTCGTAGAGTCCTCTCTTCCAAAGACCTCAATTCTACCGATGCCGTCCGTCGTGGCTTTCTGATATGTGTAGTCACACGTGCTGCTGGTGTGTGAGAAAGGGCCGATCACCCGGCCCTCTCGGCCTCAGCCCCGGCAAACACTCTCTCCGCCGCAAATCTCATCAGAAGGGATTAGGCGCGTTGCTGGGACTTATCCGACGTGGGCGCGGCCGCCTCTACTCGCCGTCTCCCTGTGGACTTTTCCAGTTGGGCGGGGGGGGAGGAGAGGCCGCCCAGCGGACCGTGACCGTACCATTGGCAAACAATTGAAAGGGAAATGATAAAAATAGACTCTCTGAGATAGCAAGCCCCCTCACCCCTCACATTTCCCACATACTCGGGGCTGCTCTGCTTGGCTGCCTTTGCTTATACGGATAATTTCCACTTATTAAACTGCTCCCTCACAGGCCAACACAAGCTGCCGAGGAACGGAAGGTTGAATGAGGTTTAGTTCAAGTGTGGTCAGCGATGTGGTCATATCTGCATAGTGGGCATTCTTGTACAAGGTGATGTACATATATTGCAGTTTCCATTTTATTTGTTTGTGCAGGTAGGCATGTATTATAGGTATGTATGTAGTATAACAGCAGTGTTCAACCTGGGACTCCAACCTTCAGGCTTCTGTTTAGCCCAAATAGTCTCTCAGCTGGAACTCCGTGGCGTATGCAGTTATTCCATGTTTCGCCGTCTCCTCGCAGGTTTTCCTGCCACTGTCAACACATCATCATTCTCCCCAGAACCTGTACTTGAAAGGATTGCGGGGAATTTTCCTCTCCGTCCTGCGTTTTTATCTTTCAAAAATTGTGATCGCTGACCTCATTTTTGTCCCGTACGGCACTGTTATTTCAGACAGGTTGAAAACACATTGACGGAAAGTACTTTGACGCGTGCGGCACGTTAGAAACTGCGAGTGAAAAACAATTGAGGGAAAACAAAAGGCTGTTTTTGTTGCTGATGTAGTGGAAAAAGCGCCTGTGCTGGCCTGGCAGCTCCGGAGCAGTCCCTCGCGTGTTTAAGCAGTCATTAACGCCGTCGGAGAGGAGAGCGCTCGCGCCACCGAGGTGGCTTTGATGTGGGCTCATCCTCCTCCTTCGAAGACGGCGCTGGAACGTGTCCTGTTTTTCGGCTGCGTCTTTCATCCCTCCTCCTCGCTTTGATGCGCTAACTGGAGAAAGGAGGCTCAAGCCTCCGACAGTCTTGCAAGATGCGTCTTTCCGCGATAAACCCACAACATCAGAGGAACTGATCACAGTTTTCAAATTCATACACAGACAATACCTACGTTCACAGACAAAGAGATACACATAGACATTCACTCAGTACATTCTGACACACATACGCATTCACATATAAACTTATGCATGAACACACATACACATTAACATATAAAGTTGTACATAAACGCGTACAAACACACGCACACATACAAGTTCACATCTAAACATGTGCATGAACACGCACACACGCACAGACACACACACACATACATTCACATATAAAGTTGTACATAAACACGTACAAACACACGCACATGCATGTTCACATAAAAACATACACATGCACACACACATGCACACATGCACACACACACACACACACACACACACACACACACACAGACGCACACACATACTCCTCACACACAGACGCACACACATACTCCTCACACACTTAATGTACAGAAAAAACTAGACCAGTGCACATTAACAGTCCCCAACGAGTTTGGAGCAAAACGTAAAACCGCTAAATAAAGTACTTCGGAGGCCTTCAGGAAGTCTCGCATGTCGAGGTTCACTTGTGAGTGCATCACCTTTTAACAGCCTGTCAGAAAGGCCAGAGCGCCGAGGAACAGGTCGGGCCGTTCCAGCGCCGAGCGTTTAAAAGGGGCAGTAAATTCGGGGGGTTACCGGAGCTGGAAACCGCTGCGGACAGGACCGCATTCCACGCGGGGCAGGGTAATGGACAACGCACATGTCCGCGGAGGTAACGGGAGAAGGCCGCTGGCAGGCGCAGGGAAACTTCTGAGGAAGCGGAGGAGCGCCAGGGAGCACAGCTGCTCGTTCGCCGCGCTATTACCGCTGGGGGCTGCTGCCTTCTTCTCCGAAAAAACTCCAGAGTTCATGTCCTCCGCGCTCCTCTGCGAACAGATGAGAAGAAAACCGAAATCCCGGATCCGATTTAGCCGCAATATGGCTCGCATTCAACTTCAAATAAGAAATTAAGCAGATGTTAAGTTTTTTTATTATTATTATTTATGTATAACAGAGACTGATCAATATAACTGAAAATGTCATGAAAGAAAGCACACCCAGGCTTAATATTTTGAATATACTTTTTATTTCTTTGCGAAGTAAAAGTGTAATGTTACCATAACTGCATCACTCAAACAAAAGGACTAACTGTTTTGTGATTAAATGTTTAGATTAAATACAGACCCAAGAATGCAAAGTGAATACCCAAAGTAATGATTTCTACTGTACGGCAACTAGGGCCACCAGTTTGTTTCCACCACATGACCTGCAGGGATTTAAATTTGTATTTTAATATTTATAAACACACAGAGTAGTTAGTCGTCAGCTTGACAGCAGTATGTGCTGCAAACCGCTACTTTGCATAAAATAAAAATTTAAGAACTGATTGAACCAACTGACAGCATAACTGTGATTACGAATGAATCAACAGATGGTACAGATAATTATGTTTCACATATTTATGTTCTTCGAGGAACATCCATCACAACCAATCTGAAAGTTTTTCTTGCTGATACAGTGCACCTAACTGCCGTGATTTACTCCTCAGTTGCAGACAGCACCGATAAATGCGTATTGGATTATATAATGATTTAAAAAACTGCATTTGTGTCTGACAATATGTTAAAAGCATATAAAGACATCTTTAAATGCTTGTTGCCAAATTCAGTGAATTTAATGTGCAATGCCCACATTGTGGCACTAGGAAGTAGTGTTTTTTGTCAACTCATTTTCTTAAAGTTGACAAACTTGTGGCCACCGTTGGGAAGTTGGTACTCTGCTCTAGTATGACTGTTTTTATCCAAGATTTGTGGAAATGGAGATGGATATCACATCACATCAAACACCATTGTGCTGACAGAGCTCAAGGCATTATTGAGAGATAAGGGTTTGAAGACACAGCTCTTGTTAATCACTGAAAATACTGTCTCGTTGACATGATCCGGTGGTATAAAAGTCATGACTTCAGATATATACATGTATATACAGTGCCCTCCGCAATTATTGGCGCCCCTGGTAAAGATGAGTAAAAAGGGCACTGTTTGGTTTCTCACACTGAAAAATTGAGAAAAATCCAATCTTTAATTTAAATAAATTTATTTTGAGAAAACAAAATCCCTCATCAAGAAATAATTATTTTTAACAAAACCATGTGTGCCACAATTATTAGCACCCCTGCATTTAATACTTTGTACAACCTCACTTTGCCAATAAAACAGCACTGAGTCTTCTCCTGTAACATCTAATAAGGTTGGAGAACACAGAGCAAGGAATCTGAGACCATTCCTCTTTACAGAATCTCTCCAGATCATCCTAGGTCCTCTCTTGTGCACTCTCCTCTTCAGCTCAGCCCACAGGTTTTCAATGGGGTTTAGGTCAGGGGACTGAGATGGCCATGGCAGAAGCTTGATTTTGTGTTCAGTTAACCATTTTTGTGTTGATTTGGACGTATGTTTTAGATCATTGTCCTGCTGGAAGGTCTAACGATGACCCAGTTTTAGTTTCCTGGCAGAGGCAGCCAGATTCATATTTTAAATTTCTTGGTATTTCATGGAGTTCATGATGCCATGCACCCTAACAAGGTTCCCATGGCCTTTGGAGGAAAAACTCCAAACATGCCCCACAACATCACGGAACCTCCACCATACTTAACAGTGGGGATCAGGTTATTTTCGGTTTAGCCATTCTTCTTTTTATACCAAACCTACCTTGAGTGCTTGTTGCCGAAAAGCTAAATTTTTGTTTCATCTGACCATAGAACACGGTTCCAGTCAAAGTTCCAGTAGCATTTAGCAAACTCCAGGCGCTTACATTTGTGGTGAAATGACGGGAAAGGCTTTTTTCTTTTTTCAAATGATTTGTTGACATGGTACTAATGGTAAACTACTAATAGTCGTTTTGGAGACTTGATGACCCCAAGATGCTACTTTCCTCTGTAATTCTCCAACAGTGATCCTTTGGGATTTTTTTTGCCTCTTACCATTATCACTGTGCGTGGGGGCAAAATAAACTTGGGTCCTTTTCCAGGCAAGTTTGTAAGAGTTCCAGTTGCTTTTAACTTTTTAGATATTAACGGTAGATGTGGGCATTTTCAGGAGAGTAGCAATTTTTTTATAGCTATTCCCTGACTAATGAAGCTCAGCACACTTTTACCTCATTTGATTTGTGTGTTCTCTTATCTTTCCCATGTTGATGTGTGAATAAGGGAATATGGCCTCTGTGTCACCTCATATGTATACCCCAGTGAAACAGGAAGTCATGGATTACTGCTTGAAAGTTTCTAAACACTCTGGAAAAAATGCTTCAGTTACATTTTGTTCATAATAATTTCTTGGGGTGCCAATAATTGTGGCACACGTGGTTTTGTTAAAAATTATTATTTCTTGATGAGGGATTTTTTTTTCTGAAAATAAATTTACTTCAATTAAAGGTTGGATTTTTCTCACATTTTTTCAGTGTGAGATTAAGCTAATTCACAAAAAGGTGGATTTTTTTATAACCCTTTTTACTCATCTTTACCAAGGGTGCCAATAATAGTGGAGGGAACTTTATATACAATACAATTGAACAGCAATGCAGAGCAAATTAATATTGTGCATTGCTCAGCAGATGATGCACAGCACAGACAAAATAATAATCTAACAACAATCCACCAATGCGTCAAAACTGTCAATGAAGTTGCAGAGAAGCTCACAACATATTACAACCCTGAAAAAAAAGTTTTTCAAATTAGTTTTTCGCTCTTCACATAATCCTGAGAGGTATAATCCAGGTTGCAAAAATAAATAAATAGCTCAGATTCTCTCCTTCAGTGTCTACATCAGTGTGCGGGTTTCTTTCATTTTTTCCAAACTCAGAAATAAACCATGTTTATTAACCAGCTCACAAATGTCTTAAGGCTGTCAAGATCTTTGATCCCGAGTAAATGTACAGACTCAACGTGTCAGCCCTCCCACTACACTCAATTACGGGTTTTGACGAAAAGGCTAGAGCTGGAAAATGACAAATTATTCGCACAAGACAACAGCACTGCAATGCCACTGGGTGAATTCTGGGATACAGCGGACGAAATATTCCCAAAATTTACTCAAAAGGCGAAACCATACTTGGCCGTGGTAACAAACTCGGTCGATGCTGAAAGATGCGCGTTTTTCCGATGGACAGATTTTCACCAAGCATCATGAATCAATGACAGAAGAGACTGTTAAACAACTGGTCATGATCAAATATAATCACACATTTTCAGTTATTATAACTTTTTACTTGACATTCACCATTTTGTTTAATTTATCATGCTTGTTTTCAAATTTTCTTATTACTAATATGCCTTATTTTTTTAATTAACCTTTTTTGCAAGGTAAATGTTTTATAACTCTCTTAATTTGTAATGTGGGTATTGCCCACTGCTTCAAACAGCTGCTTTGAACATGGACATTACTTTATCAATTTAGATGATTGAGGTGGTGCAAATGAGATAATTGTTTGAGAAGTGGCTTGACAAAAAGGCTATGGAGACCTCTAGCTGGCGGAGGACTAACGCACCACGCAAAGAAACAAGGGGAAATGAACTATTGGCCCTAACCATAACATCACATGCAAGTTTTATGAGTTTTTTTACAGAGAGCAATGCATAATTTGTGGGAGCATCGCCCAAGGTCTCATCGCTATCTCTCGCGACCCTCACGGCCTGCTTTACTAAAGCTGCACGCTGATACGACAAAAGCTTCTCCCTCTGACTCATGTCTGTGCGAGTTGAACTCGTGGGCTGCAGCGTGAGAAGAGGCAGCGGTGACGTCGTCTGCGGAGATTTCGGCTTGAGCGCGAGCGCACGCCACACGATCAGGCGTTCCATATTGGGGGGGAAAACGGGGAGGAAAACGAAGGGAAAAAAATTTGATCGGCAGAACGTCGTCTCGTTGTGTTTTCACAGTGAACGGCGGTTGGTCAACCTGGACAGAGTGGTCGGTGTGTAACAGCCGATGCGGACGAGGGTACCAGAAGCGCACACGCAGCTGCACCAACCCCGCCCCTCTCAACGGGGGCTCCTTTTGTGAAGGGCAGGCCATTCAAAAGCTGGCCTGCACGTCCCTGTGCACAGGTAAGCTAACGCACTGCAAGCAGTCACAGTTGAAAAGCAGTGATGGAGGCGGAGAGGCTTCAAAAATTGGGAGGAGCTAAAATCTAATTACCAGGGACTCACTGATTTGAACCAGTCGTTCTGTTTTACTTTGGCGAACAAAGCATTTTCGCTCGTCTGTAATTGACAGCTCATTGTAGCTTCGCCCGTTACTGGATTCACGATTGGTACACGGCCGTGTCTCAATAATAATGTAACAATAAAAATGGTTTGGTTTAATATAGCATCGTTTAATTCATAATCTCAAAGTGCTTTATCGCTCATGAAGCAGTCGTGTGTATGAATATGCAGACAGGTGTAATAAATGAGGGCAGGGGAACAGCCACTTGGTCTGACGCACAGACAGGCATCCGTGTGACAGCGAAGACCTTCACTGAGATTTCTCTCTCTCTCTATCTCTCTCTCACTCCCTCTCTCTCTCTCACTCCCTCTCTCTCTCTCTATCTCTCTCTCGCTCTCTCTCTTGCTCTTTCTCGCTCTCTCTCTCTCACTCACTCCCTCTCTCTCTCTCACTCTCCCTCTCCCTCCTCTCTCTCTCTCTATCTCTCTCACTCCCTCTCTCTCTCTCTCTCACTCTCCCTCTCCCTCCTCTCTCTCTCTCTGCAGTGGATGGGATCTGGACAGAGTGGAGCAAATGGTCCACTTGCGGGACAGAATGCACCCACTGGAGGCGGAGGGAGTGCAATGCCCCCGCCCCTAAGAACGGGGGGAAGGACTGTGACGGCATGGTGCTGCAGTCACAGAACTGTACAGATGGGTTGTGTATGCAGAGTGAGTACTGTTCCTCATCCCGAGCTCCCCTCCTGCACCGTCTCACGCGCTGCGAGCACAGTGATTAGACTTGCTGTTTCCTCTGACTTCGCCTTTCCGTTCTACCGCATTAATGAATGCGCGCGGAAATATGCACATACTCCCGCCGTATTCTCTCTGTCTGTCTCTCTGTCTCACACACACACACACACACACACACACACACACACACACACACACACACACACACACACATACATTCACACACACACACACACACACATATATATACACTCATGCATGCACACACAAACACACAGCAGACACACCATGCACACATGTTCACACACGTGATGCACACACACACATACCACACACACATGTACGCACACACACACGCACCATACACACAAGTCAGATAGAGGTCTGTGAGAGAGAACTATATGGAGAAATGCTGAAAAAGGAAGAACAATGTGCTGCTTTGCTCACATCCACGACCTCTTGGCGTAAATATAGAAAAGAATAGTGTTAAAACATCACACTGCATCATGGATTACTGGAGACAAACCGTGCGTTCAGTGTGTTTCCTAAAAAAAATACAAAAATTATAAATGATTATAATGTGGTGTTGTAGTGTAAGTGGCATAATTAGCCAGCATTGATGATCATTGCCATTTGGGCCCCAATTTATAAAAAACAAAAAACAAAAAAACTTGGCGTACAGAGATTCAAACAAGAGTGAAATTGCAATACAATGTTCTAGTAATAAACTGTGACTTTTTAAAATTTCATTTCAAGAGCCATTTTTCTTGCTGCCTGTCAACACATTTAATTTTCTGTCTAGATGTCTGAGACTATATTTTGTATGATATTTTGGATCATTGTATTAGGCTGAGGAAAATCAAAATCAAATTAAGCCTACATAAATGAGACGGCGGACTTGCCAGCCTCGTCTGGTAGTTAGGATTGATCGTTTCCTCCCTTTTTATTGTTTTTCCCTGAAATTCGACAAAAAGAAAAGTCCAAACAAGTTGTGCTTAGCAGTCGGGTTTTTTTCAGTGATTTCTCCCCAACTTCCTGAGGAGGTGAAATGAGTGGCAGTGTTGTCTTCCACTTTAGTTATTGTGCAGTCAGGACCTATGCAGCCAGAATGGATGTCATATAAGGTTTCTCTTTCCATTCGGATTAAGATGGTTTCCCTCTGTTTTCTTTGCCTGGCGTTGTGTTTGTCTACTGATACTTCTAATTCAGTTGAATCACACCGGATATTTAGTTGACGCTCCTAATTTCGTTTGCAAGGGGAATAGCTGAGAGTGAGAGTGTGAGACAAGCCAGAATTTTCAGACAGATTTTCAGGCACAAGATAGGCAGGCCGCTACAGTGAAATACCGCTGCATTGTTCTGTCTACCGTATATGATGCAGCCATCGTTAATTTACCAAATGAGACTTGTACTTAGTCAAAGAGTCTAATTGAACGCGTCAGGCAACTGGGAATTATAATAAAGGTGACCAAAGCCTATATTACTTGCAAGAAAAAAAAGAGTCACTGTATATTTAATGTCTGCTGATGTATTTTTTTCTCTCCATAAAAGCCATTGGCTCATTAGCGGCATCGATCCACAGATCCTTCAGTGGGATCTATGGGATGTGGTCAGAGTATCTGTGTAGAGACGGCCGTATTTCTGCCAGGCCAGCTCCCGAGCAATAGCAAAGGACGACGACCGAACCGGCACAAAAAAACCTGAGGCTAATTTATCGCCCTCCTCATGCAAACGGTACTATAAAAAGCTTTCTCTGTCTTCGGAAGAATCCATAGCAGCAATATTACTCTCCCCGCTAGATAAATGGCGAGTTTACCAAGAATACGAAACCCCTAACGATATAGATTTAAGCTCATTTCCCGCGATTGATTTCTTTTATTATTTTTTTTCTTTGCGAGTTAAAAGGCTAAAACTGGGTTTGTCCTAACTAATGACCGTTTTCACGTGCGTTTAGGGGAAATCCATGCTCTCAGAAAGCTGATGTCATTGCAAATATGATTTTGTGTATAGCAGCTGAGTGTGAACTCTCCTCACCCAGCAGGACCTTATTCCACCACGGTTCCTCTCAAAACTCTTCATTGGTCATTTATGTATTTTTATACTTGAAAAGAAACCACTGAAACCATCGAGAAATTGAGGGAAACTATAGCTCTGTCACTGCCTTTAAGTATGTATGTTAAAGATTATAATCATGTTGCAGGAGTGTTGCTATTGATACCTTTAACTATGTATGTGTACTGATTGCAAAGTACTGTAGACATCTATCCTTAAAAACCAGAGATGGTTTGTATTTCCTCCCAAAGTTTCTTTTGTCAATACGGGAGCAGTCAAAGTCCGTTTGACCTCCACCGTTTTCTCATCTTGTATGTTTTTCCCTCTATCTCATCTTTGTGTTTTTGTTATTGGAGAGCTTTGGTAACCAAGCACAGACGGCTGGCATTTTCCTGATGTATTGATCTAGAGAAAGGGAGAGACAGCTGAGTAACATGGACAAAGACTTCTGTTTCTCTCCGTGTTTATTTGGGCTTCTAGCTGCCGACTGGCTTCGTAGGATATGCTGAAAATATAATTTGATCGCGTGAATATTAAGCAAAGCGAGTTCTTTGGAATCTCTTTGTCCTTTTTTTTTTTAAGAAACCCAGAGCTAACTTTAGTTGAGAAGAACATAATGGCTTCCTGGAAAAGAAGGCTGTTTTCCTCTAAATCCCGGGTTGTCGTGCGAGGAATACATTTGTGTGGCGGGCATTCTGGTAACATTATCCCTACGATGAATCAATGCCCCTCTTTACGCGCTGAAGTGGAGCTCTTTAGCCACTGAAGTCCAGCTTAGCCCGGTGTCACTGCTCATGATCTTTTACTGCTGTGGAATAGCTGGGGAGACAAAGCCAGTGATTTCTCTCCCCGTGCCCGGCGTCTAGCTCCGCCTGCACCAGCTCTCTGCTTCTGCCGTGTTTACATGGACACAAACCCTCCGTCTGTCAAGCTGTCAGTCCGTCTGTCAAAACATCCGCTGATCTCTGCCGGACTCACTCGCGTCTGTCCTCCGTGTTAAGTCAGGTGTATTTTTTTCTGCTGAGCATCTGAGTCCATGTCTGGCACGTACACGGTGTCCATTTACTACTGTGTGTGTGTGTGCGTGTCTGTGTGTGTGTGTGTGTGTGCGCGCGCGTGTGTGCGCAGTATGTGTGTTTGTGTTTGTGTGTGCGCGCGCGCGTGTGTGTGCAGTGCGTGTTTTAGGGTTGAAAATGTGTTCAGTATGTATTTTCTGTTTATTCACGTTATGTGCACATTCACCCCTCTCAGTCAGGCTCCCCTGGCTTTCTCTCCATCGGTGTTCCAGTAAAGAGCTAGAGTAAATAAGTGGCCTTTTAATCATTCATCCCTAAAAACAGGGCCCAACAGCTGAGTGCAAGTTACAGAGGTTCCAAAATCATTTCCCTTTCCACTCCACATGCCAACGATCTACTCTGGACAAAGGAACAATTAGTCTTAGCTCCCCTTGAAAACTGTTGGTCTGCGAGCACTTGGAACTCACTAAGGCGAGACAGTCTGACAGCTGGAAACAGTACATTTCCTTCTGTTTTAATTGTATGTCTTACTTAATGTATTACCAAAACCAAGCTGATAAAAAACAAGGCGCTGGGCTGTAAGTCAAGGTGGCTTCTTTAATGTTAGCCAAGCAGGAGGAAAAAAAGGACAAAGAATTGAAGAAAAATGTCTCTTAAATCAAATATTTTTCCCTCATGCCTCATGCTTGTCTTTTGTGTGACTCCATTTGAATTTATTTTTCATCTCGCCCTCCCTCCCTCCCTCCCTTCTCTTCCCCAAAGGTTCATTGTATCAGATGTCTTCAGAGCCAAAGGCCAAGAGTGATTTTGGATTTTCATGTGAGTTCTGTTTTTTTTCCGTTTGTTTTTTGTTCGTTCAGTTGTTTTTCCCATTGTTTTCTGTGCGTGTCGCTTTCTTGGTCGTTTCAGGCTTTCCGTTCGCTTTTTGGTTTTGGTTTTTGTGTGCCATTAACATCTCCCGCTCTTTCCTTACCGCGCGCGGTTTACCTCCTGCGACACAGTCTCTCGGCTTCACCCTTCCTTCCTTGCAGCTCGCCACTGATGTACCCCTCTCTCACACTCATCTCAGAGGATCACTGCACGAGGACGAGACGGTGCACAGCGCTGTGCTATTTCCGTCCGCCTTTGACAAGTGAGAATGTTTCACTGGAGAACAACGCTAGACTGTGAGCCGTGCAGTTATTTATTAAATGTAATAATTCTTCAGTTTTCATTGCTCAAGTCTTTTATTTCTTCACCCCCATTCGCTTTGTGTTGAAGGAAACGTATGATTAATCTAAGCGATGCATTTTAATGCTCTCGTTTAGTAGCTTGCCACTTTCATCATCAAAGCATACATGTAAGACAGCGCGTAACTGCCAGGGAAGCTTGAAAGGGGGGAAAAGCACATTTAGATTATATTCCAAGACCTTCATCTTCTCTGTGCATCTAATATCCTCTGTTATATGGGTGTCGGAGAGGGGTTTAGGCAAATATGTTCTTTATGGGAGAGGTGAAATATTGCCGTCTACAGGAGAGAAGCAAATTGCTGGTCCAGCGTGAGAAGTGAGACCAGCTTCAGGTCAGTGGTCACCAGCCTGTGTCCAGCCAGCTGCCATCTGGTGAATCAATTACGGGGAACTGGACACTTTGGCACTGACCGGAATGATAGGAGAGCAAGAGAGACTGGGAACCCGTTTCTTCTCCGAGTGGACGTCAAGGGCCGCTTTCAGAAACACTGTCAAAGCAGTCAGATTTACAGATGGCATTTAACATGGACTTCTCATTGGAGCTTGAAATTAATCTCAAGTTCTGTGGAGAAAAAAAAACAAAAAACAAGTCAATGAGTATTGAAAAATGAGGGTTATTATTTTGTTTGATGTACTGTACCGCGCACAGTCAACGGCCATAGTAAGACTGTTCAGCCGTCACCACGTGTCACGGCGGCCTTGTTTAACCCGGTCGTTGGGTTCGTCCCGTCAATGGATTCCGTACCCTCTGTCAGGTTATCCAGTTGTCGAGGGACAAGGGGCTAGAGGATGGCAATGTTGTTGTGGATGGCAAAGATAGTGAGTTACACTTGACTGTAGACTAAAAAGGCTTGAGTCTCCCTGGGGGTGATTTGTGCTGTTATACAGTGTGGTTCCCCCTGTCTATCTGTCTGTATGTCTGTCTCAGATTAATTGAAAAGCTTTTTAGCTTTTTTGTTCTTCATCTTGATTTGATGAAACTGTTATATTGGTGCCTTTGGGACACATGTCATTCATGTTTAGATCAGTCTAAGGGGTGGTTCAACTTGTTGTACTATAGCAACAGCATGCTGCTGAGTGCTACCAATTTAAGGGCATTTGTTGCTATCCAGCAACCTTAAGGAAAAGGTTGATATTAGACTGTAGAAACCCAGCCCAGATCGCTGTCTGAAAGGTTTTCCAGCATTCCGTGAAGCGCTGACGCTGTTAGTGTTTGATCAGGGAACTAGATTGCTCCAATCAAGACTGATTAGCCGAATCAGGCAGTTTGTCCAAAAGTGGTTAAACGTCCTTGCCTTTCGACTGTAAAACACAGAACCAGGTCAAAGTAGCTGAATTGCTCGGTTTGCCGTATCAATCAAGCGAGACTGAACCAGATAGCCTCTCCGGAGCTTAATCAACCAAGGTAGGAGTCATTGAACGCCAGATGCATCTTACCGTCGTGTAACACTGACAGAGATACACGTGGGAGATACTTGAGATGCAGAGCAAGCCACCGCTTCCTGTCTCCAGTCGGCTTGATGAACAAAAACTCCAGGAATCAATAGGCAGCGGTTCAGAGTTGAGGGTGCCTGTTCCCCGTGCTGTTCCTGGGAGCCAGTAGGCAGACGGCCAATCAATCCTCGTTATCTTTGTCCCTCCCCAACATTTCTGATATATAAAATGTCCCAGTGGCTGAATTACACCCCATCAACTGTTAATGGACACATATCCACCCCGATACAGAAATTCTGCCCTACGGCCATGTATCCCTGCCTCCGCACGTACGTCAAAAAGCACGAACGTTCGCGTATTGATCGATCACCCCCGCCTAGCGCCATTTTTTTTCCGCGTAAGCCTGAATTCAGCAGCTGCCGCACGAGACATTGTCCATTTGTCTCGCTAAAGACGAGAAGGGAAAGTCACATTTGTATTCCCCGGGATGGAGCAGGACGGCATGCGCGGCCTGAGGGTTGGACGTCCTCTAGCCGGGGGCAAAGATCGCATTAGAGGAGATTGATTCCCAGCGCCATGGCGACAAACCGCGGAGGCCACATCTTGGCTTATTTTGACACTGAGTGGTTCTGCTTTTTCAGCACCAGGGATACCCTGGTGCGACAGAGAGGCAGAAAGAACTACAGTCCATTTTCTGGGAGAAAGACCCACTCTTAAATGCACTCCCCACATAAGCGGCAGAAGGGAAAAGCACAGGACAACAGCCGTAACTCATAAAGATGCCAGCCTCACTCACTACCAGCAAGTTTTCATAAATTAATGACTGTGTACTCGTGGCTGACACTGCCATCTGGTGGTAGGAGGGCAAACAGCAGGATAATTTCTCAAAAGCTTGTTTCATTTGGCCTGATCCCTGGCAGCGACATTTGAGGCTCATGCACTCATTCTGTATGTACTTAGCACATCACCCCAGCTCTACGCTACCACACATCTCAGAGGGCCTTACTGAAAAATTCATCATGGAAAAGATGAAAGACAGGGACTCATTCTAAATCTAATCACTGAACTAAAAGAACAGAAGCCGATAAAAAAGAGAGAGTGAAAGTGAAGGTGTAACTAAATCATTTCTATTTTAAGGTTCAAAAACTTGTGGGGTTTGAAAATCTTTAAGGCCTCGCCACATGACTATCTGTTACCCGACACAACCTGATTAGCGCCTTTCCTTCCATTTAACGCAATTCACTTTAATCTTTGTTAATGCAACATTTGCAAGTAGCCGAATGAACATGACACTTGCTGAAAGTGCATTCCAGTCAGATTGATTCCAGACAGTCTCTTGTGTTGCATTGTCTAAAGCATGGTGACCATAGATGTGAAGCTAAATGTACTTTTTGATATTCAGAAGCAATGCTCCTGTTTTGTTTTGTGGCTTGAGTGCAGACATTGTCATTCATGATATCTGCCAGACCCTTGTTCGTTGGCTCAGCAAACCTTTCAGTTAAAATGTTCCTGGGTCTCCCTTTGATGTACGGCAAAGCCACCGCTGTGTTAATTCATTTTTCAGACGCTTTTAATATTTCAATTAATTACAGAAGGAAGGTTCATAGGGTCATTTAGGGGTTTTCTCTATCATTTTAAAGGTGTGGAACTTAGTGCGAGCATGTGTGTATGTGTGTGTGTGTGTGTGTGTATACTATAAGCATCTCTAAGCATTTTTACATAGCCACAATAAATTAGTATTAAACTCATTTCAATGTGGTTAAGGGACCCTGACATACAGCCTTTATTATTGGAATCTGGTGCTGACTTTGGTGACAGACTGCGAGGCTGCTGATACAGTTCTTAACTAAAAAGCCTGCATCAGGTTAGACATGCGGTCGCTCACCCTTTCACCTTGGGTCCTCCCCCTGCAGCCGCACCCAGCACGGACGACGTGGCGCTCTACGTGGGCATCGTCATCGCCGTCATCATGTGCCTGGTCATCTCGGTCATCGTGGCCCTCTTTGTCTACCGCAAGACCCATCGCGACTTCGACTCCGACATCATCGACTCCTCGGCGCTCAACGGGGGCTTTCAGTCGGTCAACATCAAAACGGCTCGGTCAGGTAGGCAAGGATACGCAGGAGTTTGGGTGAATCCTTTTTTAGAAAGGTGGCGGGCTGTCTGAATTAAGAGAAGAAGCCTACGAGGCTTAAAAATAAAGGTACAGTGGAGATGCATTTTTGTTCTTTAACGTTTTTAGGGCGACGCACAGGTGTAGAAAGACAGGAGGAATGGGAGCGAGAGAGAGCAAAAGACATGCGACAAAGGTCGCGTGGCCGGATTTTAACCCCACCGCCATTGCAGCTCACAAAGAGCTTGTGGACGGTGCTCTTACTGGCTACGCCACGAGACACCCCACATCTTTGTTCTTTACGGAACAAAATGTAAAAATGTCCAAAATGTACCCTAAAAGGTAGAACAATGTTCTTTGTGTACTAATAAGTAGCTTTTACAAGGAAACATGGTACAAATTACATTACAGGCATTTTTAGCAGACGCTCTTATCCAGAGCGACTTACACAACTTCTTATTACATTTATCCATTCCTATACAGCTGGATATATACTGAAGCAATTCAGGTTAAGTACCTTGCTCAAGGGTACAACGGCAGTATCCTACCTGGGAATCGAACCTGCAACCTTTCGGTTACAAGTCCAGTTCCTTAACCATTATACTACACTGCCGCCCTAATGAATTGTTGAACCCATGACTAGGGATACAAATTTATATGTATATGGTACCACCCCAGTGAGTGCTGTACCTTTTTTCTGGGAGTGTAGCTGGCTCCAGATATATAACGAACAAATAGTCCTGCTCACCTCTGCCAAAAGGTTTCATTTAGATAAATGCTAGCTGTGGTATCAGAAACTCCCCTGAGTTGCTATAAATGTGGCATAATGGCTTAATTAATGCAGAGCCTGTAACATAGCCTGAGATGTTTGGTTTTTTTTCTGAAAAGCTGAAGAACTCCCTACTGTGACACAAGGTCTATTCACGGTCTTTCAAGATGCTTCACCAGATGTTAGTCAGTATCAGGGCAGACGTATAGCCTGATTGACTTATCACATAGCATAAGAAGGTCACACCAAACAGGCTGCTGCTAGCATTAGCCTTAATGACATCATGCAGTCATTCACGCCTGCAGTTATCACACATTAAGGCGATCGTGCGCTGGGATTTTGGTCGATTGAAAAAGTTGAAGTCAAATATATAAACGCGACCGCAAAACAAAAGCAAACAGTTTTTTCCCCATCGCCGGCGCTGACAGCGAAATGTAATTACATCAGGATTAAAAATGTCAGATCGGAGCTCAAGCCGCTTCTGTTAATCACCAGCGTTTCTCCCCGCCGGTGCTAAAGGTGGCCTTTCGCAGTTGCGAGTACTTATACGAAATACATCAGAAGTTTTTTCCCGAGCCGCGCCTCCGCGGGATAAGACACACGCGGGATTAAAATTTAAATCAGGCCGTAAATGAAACGAGGGCCGAGGAGTAGAATGCAATTTGGGCTGCAACAGCGCTCACGAGGGCCGGGTGACATTTCATCAGGAGACCATTAGAATGCTTGTCACTCGGCGGCGAAGGCAGATCTCAGGTCAGCATTAATGAAGAATTATGCTTCTTCCCTATTTTTGTCCCCCCCCCCCTTCGCTCTCCGTGGCTTGTTGCCTGTTAATTAAATTTCCCCAGCGGCAAACAGCCTGGAATACGAGGGACACGGAGATGTAAACATTGCGGTTGAGAACGACGGGATGCCGCTGAGATGGCGCGGGGGGGCGAACGGCTTAAACATGCGGCGGGAG
Organism: Ilyophis sp. 1 JC-2022; assembly: GCA_022702515.1. NCBI lineage: Eukaryota > Metazoa > Chordata > Actinopteri > Anguilliformes > Synaphobranchidae > Ilyophis > Ilyophis sp. 1 JC-2022. Next base: position 56,126,664 of record CM040404.1, read on the forward strand.
GTCACGGAGACGGTTTTAAACGGCGAGCTAGGGGGCTCGCGTACAAAAGCCTGCCCAGACTACCGCCAGTAACGATTACCTCACTCTTTCACCTCAGATGTACTCTGTATGTTGGGGAAATATGAAGCCTGGAACTCTGATTTGCTGTTACGGCCGATGGACGCTCAAAAGTTAAGTCGCAGGCAACATTTATCGGCCGATTTTGGTCGCTCAGTTGCCAAGTTGCTCAGGTCGCTGACCCTTGCTCAGCTTCATAGAGAATGAATGGACTTCCGGCGACTGGGCGACCAAAGTTGCTGGATGTGAGAACAGAGGGTAACGCGCCGCCGATGGAGGCCCTTCCCCTCTGTTCATTGGCTGGTTATATTTGAGGGCAGGCACCTCCTCGAACCGACTTGAGCCTGCTCAATGAGCGCGCTCACCCGCAAACCTCAACCAAACGTGAGATCGTTTTTAGACCACAGCCTTCATTCACTCATATCAAGGGGACTCGTATTAAATCCAATGCAAGTCATGGGTGCTTCTCTCGCGGCGAGGCACTAAGACGCTTACGTAACCGATGTAAAAAGCACACAAGAGTCCTGTCGCAGTTTCGGCGGGCTCCTGTGTACCTGAGAGCAGCTTTGCATTAATTAATAAGAACTTCCGTTGGGGATAATTGGGAGCCGCTGGTCGCTCTCCACTTTGCACTCGAGGATGAGGAGAGGCGGGAGATCGAAGAGCTCTCAGCGCACCACCCACGGCCGCCGCTCATCATACCAAAAGCGCTGCCTTTATGGATATTCATTGCAGGGTTTACCTTAGTGGAGTATGCGAGTACAGCAACCGCTCAGGGTCAGTTTGCCTCTAAGTGCCGTCCGTGCCCATTCACTAGGTGTCGAACACAAAGGGCCTGAATTGCTAAGACCTTTAGCATATGCAAAACCTTTTAGCCCACGCCAAAACTAATAACACGACCAGTGATTGGTGCAAACCAAGTACCATGACCAATCACTGGTCATGTTATTGGTTTTGTGTGTGCTAAAAGGTTTTGTACATGCTAAAGGTCTTAGTAAATCAGGCCCTAACTGTATGTGCAGAGTTCCTTCCCATAAAGAGAATTGTCTTGTATCACAAGAATGACATAATTTCTGACCGGGTATCTGATTGGATGATTTTGGAAAGTGGGCGGACTTAGTTGATGGGTCACAGAATCTCAGCTACATACAGATAAATAAGGGTATGATCAACGGAATGGTACAGGTATATGTTTAGTACAGGTCATTTTTCATCTTGGGAAAAAAACAAAAAACATTTGAACCAAAAACAAAATGAGCAACGGACACAGGGGGAAGAACAAAGCAAGTGGGGAGGGACTAAAAATGGCCGACAAAAACATACAGATTGGTTCGAGGACAAAATGCACAGCACTTCAACGGCAACTTAAAGTGTCAGTACATGAAAGTATTCTATTTTTGATGAGCTGACTAAACTTGTGAAATGTGCAAAATCAAAAATATGTACGTATATATATATTGTGATATACATATTGTGCATATTGAGGTTCATAAAAAATACATTCAGCATGAATACCATTTTCCAGACCTGTAGGAAGCCGTGTCTATAGTTGGACGCAAACAAAAACAAACAAAAAAGTAAACGCCTTCTTCACCTTTGCAGCGGACCTCCTGACCGCGCCCCCGGACCTGACCTCGGCGGCCGCCATGTACCGCGGCCCCGTCTACGCCCTCCACGACGTGGCCGACAAAATCCCCATGACCAACTCGCCCCTCCTGGACCCCCTCCCGAACCTGAAGATCAAGGTGTACAACTCGTCGGGCCTGGCCACGCCCCAGGAGGACGGCTCCGACTTCTCGTCCAAGCTCTCGCCCAAGGTCACGCACTCGCTCTTGGACAGCGAGACCATGAACCTGCGCAACCAGAGCCTCGCTCGAACCCGCGACCCATCCTGCACCGCCTTCGGCTCCTTCAACTCTCTGGGCGGCCATCTCATCGTTCCCAACTCGGGTGAGTGCCAACTCTTAAAAGACACGTACTCTACAGTATCACATTACCCCTCCTCCTCCCCAAAACAGACCTGGTGTTTTGTTGCCATAAACAACGCCGACTGCGTAACCTTTTGGTTGTCAACAGCGAGCAATTGTACCAGAAAAATCTATTAACCCAAAACCCATTTGCAAATGGCATACTATGCGCATCTTGTCATTATACAAAATGTGAAAGCGTCTATGCAACATTATTTATAATGACTTGGCATAGATAAACTGTCAGTTACTATAGAAATCTCTTCAAAAGCATTCTGCCGTGTAATGTGTTCGCATTTTTATTCCGTTCTAACACCCTTTTCCTTTCATTTTCCTGGCACCCCATAAGTGTACAGCTGCATTACAGTGCCATGGCAATTCTAAATCAAGTGTACGCTAAATCAAGTTACTTAATCACATGGAAGAGCAAATGAGAGAGCACAATGTCGCACATACTCCATGGCCTGGTAGAAGCTACATTTAGCTTGCAAATGGACTTTGCATCATTAAATCAGTGCTAATTGATAGAGTAGGCATTACTCATTCTCACTTATTTGTCTCTGTGGCACGCCGTACCGCTAATGTTTTTCACAGTGGTACGTTGTAAAGTGCCAAACCATACCAGGTTACCTTTATTAAAAGGGATAATTGCCAGTAGGAGAAGAATAGAGCATCTTTGATTATACATGTGTATGTCTTACAGTTATTTTTGCATCAAAAAAAACAACACTTTCGCCTACAATCCCTCGCAGTGTGCGCTCGCGGGACATCCTTGTTGACGGTTCGATTCGCAGTAACGGGCTGAAACGACGGCTCTGCCTTCGTCCTGAGCACGGAGAGCTCATTAAAGCTGGCGGCTCTAATGAACCCCTAGTAAATCCTGGGCACGCCTTTTGACGCAGCCTTTAGAGCTAACAGCTCAACGCATAAATAGCTCATCGCAGGAAATCCTGCTAATGCGATAAATAAATGCGGCAGAAAGAAAACGGGGATGAGAAGTCGCGCAGCAGGTGGGGGACGCGGTAACCGCAGAAAACAGCTCCCATCGCAGTGTTCAAAAATCTTTAAAAATTAGATCCTCTCATTAAAATTGTGAGGCTGCTTTTATGAAAATTTCATGTTTTCTCATTATAAATGTTTTCAACAAGGTTCCCATTGTACTACAACACGACATTTATAATTTGTGTGTTCTTATAAACTTTTATTCTAATAACAGTATCTGGAATACATTACATTGATTCATGTAATAATGTAGTAGCAGCTTACTAGTATGCATAAATAAAGCACTCACATTATTAATAATAATAATAATAATAAAAACACCATTAGAGTTCAAAATCCTTGGTACCCCAAAACATTAATTCTTCCTCCTGATTGGGGACAGGAGGTCATTTCATTCTGTATATTCTGTTCGCACACCACTTTTTGGGACGTGGATTTTTGGCGAGCCAGCTTTACACTAGGTCGAGTCAGAGTTCGGATGTAGCCTACCTGCGATCGAGTCACCAACCTTGGGATTCGGAAAAGAGCGACTGCCGAAAGGTTCAGCTTGGATGTCGACAGTAGGGGAGGGAGGGGCACATTGGAGCACTTTTTTAAATTAAGCTTATCTATTTTAAATGATTTGGGTTTTATTACTATTTTTGCTATACATGTATACATATGTTTGTTAGCTATAAATAGACACCAAAACTAGATTTTCAGCACTTACCTGTTTATTACAGTTTTGCCGAAAGTGACGGATGTGGAAATGTGTGGGTAGGGCATGTTAGAACACATAGTGGGGCACGTTGTAACATGTTCACATGACCCTTACTGAAGACTTGAGTATGGCGTGAGTAGCCAACAGTTATGTGCTGCCTGCCTCCTGCATGTGTCTCCTCTTATTGACGTATCTTTGCAGGGAGATGTGACTGATGGACATGGTTTTGGCAACTCCACAAACTGGCATCCTTTTTCCACATCTCTGGCTGCTAGCTCAAGTACCTCCCTGGCCACTCCTCTGTCAGTTTTACGTTGCCTATTTCTCATACTGTGAATAAAAGTAAAGAAAAATTGATATTCGCTCTTGTTCTTTGAAGGCAGGGCACGTTCGTAGACAGTGTTCCAGCGTGCCACGGCCACCTACTGGAGACCGCATATTTGGCTAGCTGACACTCAGTGCTATGTATTCAAAAAAGTAGAAGTAAAAAAACACTTCAGTTAGACAATCGTGAATAAATAGTATTGATTGTTTCAGAAAATCCCGCCGTCTTCAGGATAGGTGGAAGTCACGTAGAGAGATGTGTTTCACAAAAATATGTCTGTGTTGCTGTAGCGTATCTCCTAAAAAGCCCATGCTTCAATGTGCCCTGTGGTCCAATGTGCCCCTTACGGTGTTTTTTCATTCTGGGCTCTGGCTGAAAGGTCTTCTCAGAGCACCGTGGATTACTGATTTGCGCTTTGAGCAGCGATCATCCCGGCTCTCCCCCGGTCTCCCCCAGCACTGGGAGTGGGAGGGCTTAGGTCTCCGTTCAGCATATGAATCACACGCCACTGTTAAAACTGACATTCCGCGGCGCACGTAATAACCGGATTATCGTGCTCTGTCGATTAGGAGCAGAAAGGGAAATCGTTGTCACACCGTTTCCACGCCCGCGGTAACCTACTGGAAGAGTCTATTTCACAAGAATCCATTACAAAATGGGTCTCGCGCGTGTTGCAGTATGACGGAGGTACAACTTGAAAGCAGGGCCCGCCTCTCTGCCGCCGTTTTTGCCACATTTTCACAGGTTATCAGTGCTGCATTGTGGGATTGTGTAAGGTGAACCACTGTGGTAAAAGTGTTGATACATTCACAGATTTATTTAAATTTTACAAAGGTGTTCATATGAATCTCTATGCAATACGTGTATATGGCAGACGTGGACTGACAGGTATGAAAATAAATAAATAAATACTTATTTAATTTAAATACTTTTTAATTCTATGTCAAAGTTGAGGGAAAATCTTGATTGAATCCAGGCCATGTCTTGTTGCATCAGTTCCACTAGCCTTCCGGTTCTCAGAGAGGAGACGAGTGGTGAACCTGATAGATTACAGTGCTAAACTGCCCCGATATACCTCACAGTATGTGAACGTGGCGGCTGTAAAACCGCGATGTTCACATACTGTGTGTTACGCCCGATTCCCTTTAACCCAGCTTGAAAACTGCTGGATTGTAGCATTGAGCGACTCAGGTATTCCTCGCATGAATGCCATTTCTGCGGAGGACTGAAATCCTTGCGCTATTACATAAACCAGCTTTGTAATACGCACGTGGAATTTTAGTACAAACGTTTAGAAGTGGGTTTGATCCACGCAGTTTCCCTTTGTTTGAAAGACCTGAGCGCTCCCCTTGAGGACTCGGATCCTTCAGATCCCCGTTTAATTGCAGAGTTTGACTCTTGGCGCACTTGTGCTCTGCGGGGCGGCTGAGTAAATGTCACCCCCAGAAACGTTGAGCGCGGGGGACGCGGGGAATCGATGGCAAATCTCGACGGGTGGGAAGAGCAGGGAGAGCGAAGCCGTCACGCGGCGAGCTTAAAATGCGTTGTGAATACCCGTGACGGCAGCCACCTGATGCTCGTTGCTTGTGTGTGTCGCTCTGGATAAGAGCATTATGCTAAACGCCAGTAATCTAATGTCATTTAATGTGTTATTGTGTGAGTGTGTGTGTGTGAATGCGTAGGTGCGTGTGCATTTGTGTGTCTTAACAGTGTTCATGTGTGTGCACACATATGAGTGTGGATCTACTGTGTATATGTATATCTGAACAGTATGTGACTGTCTAAACAGCGTGTGTGGTATGTGCGTGTGTTTGTGTGTGTGTGTTTGTGTGTGTGTGTGTGTGTGTGTGTGTGTGAGTGTGTGCGTGTGTTTTTGTGTGCGGGCGTGTGTGTGTTTTTGTGTGCGTGCTTGCGTGTGTGTGTGTGTGTGTGTGTGTGCGTATGTGAGTGTGCGCTTGTGTTTTTGTGTGCGGGCGTGTGTGTGTTTTTGTGTGCGTGCGTGTGTGTGTGCGCTGCCAGCCTTTGCTTTGGTCCCTGTGTGGTGATGTCAGGTTCCCTCCCCTGCAGGTGTGAGCTTGCTGGTGCCAGCGGGGGCTGTCCCTCAGGGCCGGGTTTACGAGATGTACGTGACGGTGCACAGGAAGGACAACATGAGGTAACGTCCCCGGCTGCTACGCGGAGCCCCTCCCTCATTAGGACACACTGTGAATTCAGGCGGGCCTGAAAGCTGTAATATTCACATGGAGCTATCACACACAGGTGGGAGCTGGCCTTTTCAGGCACACCAGTGGCCTCGTACCCCGCTGTCAGCTCTCCCACAACGCAAAGGCCAAACAAAAAGGCTTGCAGTGAATTACTAATTGCCAAATAAGTCGCTTGTGTTTTGTCTTCAATTAACAAAATGACAAAAGTTTTATATTCAGTAATTCTGTTCAGATGAACGTCATGCCTGTCAAGTTATATTATTGCAATGGAAGCGATAGAAAGCTTTCAGATTAGAATAAGTTACCAGGAAAGAGCTGATCGCAGGTCAGTCTAATCCTCTTCTTTCGGGTTCCAGGCCCCCTGTGGAGGATGTGCAGACAGTTCTGAGCCCAGTGGTGAGCTGTGGGCCCCTTGGGGCCCTGCTGACACGCCCGGTGATCATCACCATGCACCACTGCGCGGAGGCCGACTGCGAGGACTGGCAGATCCAGCTGAAGAACCAATCACAGCAGGGCCAGTGGGAGGTGAATAATCAGCTAGGATTTCTGTCTACCTGTCATATCAATGGCGCTCTTCCAAAAAGCCACTCCAGCGTCACATCCCTCTTTGCCAGGCACCAGTGTGTTCTCCCTGTGTATGCGTGTTCGTGTGTACGCGTGTGCGTACAGTTTTGTGCATATTTGTGTGTGTGCCTGTCTGTGCGCCTCTGTCTTTATGCCTGCGTAATTGCGTACGCATACACGTGCGTGCATAGTTAAGTATCTCGGTGCATGGCTCCGTGCGGGTGCGTTTGAGTGTTCAGTCGGTAGATAAAAGGGACAGGTTCCTCTTGGCCGATGAGGTCACAGACGAAGAGCGGAGGATTGTGGGAGCTGATGCAGAAACAACGGCAGAAGAGAAACAAGGAGGAATGAGGGGGGAGGGGGGTTGAGCAAACAGGAGAAATAAACACTGTCATTAATAATAGAGAGGAGGAAATAAACTTGCCGTGTGATGCAGGGTTCAGTAAACATGGAACAGAAACTCAATTAGCAGACGAGGACCGTCGAAAATCCGCTATCAGAAGGAATTCACCCCCTCCCTCGCAGACTCCCGCCGCGAGTGGCGCTTTCTCTGCCGGGAGGCGTTTCGGTTCCGGCGGTCTCGGCGATAGCGGCCCACCCCCGGCCCTGTCGCAGCCGAGCGCAGCCACCGCCGTTTCCGATAAGGCCAGCCGGAGGCGCCGCGGCGAACGCGTCCCCGGGACGGCCCTTTATTGTTATCGCGCCCGAGCACAACGTCTCCTTTCTAATTAGCGATGCAGCGGGTGCGCTAGCGGTAGCCGAGGGAGGCCACTTCCCCGTGCCGCGGCTTTCCTCAGAATGTCTCTTTTCTTTTCCTGCTGAAAGAACAGAACGTATTTACAGTAGATTTTTCTCTCTCACACTCAGTGAAATGCCCATTAAATCAACAGCACAAACACAAAACATCATCCTCTACCATTCTGGAAAGAGAGAATTTTAGAAAATTTTAGAAAGAAAGGGTAGGATTCAATGGCTTGCATTATTATTTTTGTTGGAAGAATTGTTTTACATGTTACCTTGATTAGCAGCAAAATCTTTTTTATTTTTTTATTTTTTTGTTTTCTTCATTAGGAAAACAGTCTTTTAAAATAATGATTTTTTTATAAACCATCTTACAGGACAACCCAGTTATCCAGACCCTGCTCATAAAGTGTTTAGTCTAGGTTTGGGGTGAGTACCCAACATTTACGATTACAGTTCGGGGTTGCTTTGAGTTGGAAATAGAGTGAAGTAGCCTGCATTGTAGCTGAACTGAAAACCTATATATCTGATGCACTCAAAGCTCTCACTTCTATAGATCTACAATGTCTCCTATTTCATATCAGATGTATGTAGACCTATTGTGTTTAAGGTACTTATGGCATTAGTAATGTGAGCTGACTGCCAGCAGAATCCAAAAAGGACTACTTTGCCTGTGATGTATTTGTTGCTTGCTTTTATCATAGATTTCCATAATGGAATCTTCTTGAATAACGGAGAAAGTGCACACATGACCTGGTAAAAGGCAACTGTACATTCAGCAGCCTCCTGCAACAATATGTTTGATTCATGCAAGGAAGGCCTTTTATTCTTCTGTTGCTCTTATTAGTCTGTGTGTGTGTGTGAGAGAGAGAGAGAGAGAGAGAGAGAGATTTCAATTCCTCTGTAAGAACCATTGAGAGCAATATTGCTAAAGAATTGAAAGCTAGTATGTTCCTTATATTTCTCTCTTGGGTTACATGGATATCTTTTGATCAGTTTTTTTTCTTCCTGTGTCGGCATCCTCACGCGTCACGCACTGCACCAGCGACGTACCATTCTTTCCCGCCTCCGATCGACACACCCCCTCGGAAAGCTCACGACGAGGCCTTCTGCCGGGCCCGACATTCATTTCTGGAAAATTTCCCCGCCCTTAACTAAATAAGTCTCCAATTTCCTACCCGTTTTGCCACATCCAATCCACCGCTCGATTTGACGGCCGACGTTTGGAGAGGCTTGGCGAGAAAGCGTTTTCCACCAGCACCCGGCCTAGCGCCACATTGTGCATTTGAGAACTTCATCTACAAGAAAGGACGTTTAGCAGATAATAAGATTGAAGGAGTTGATGGTGGATAATCGTTAGGAGTGTAGGCGTGATTGGACTGGCTGAACTAGCATTGCTGCGAAGGCGGTTTTGGGTTTGTGGGTTCCTTGGCAGGCCTCATGTAGATGACGTTGCCTCGTCAGACCCTTTTGTAAGGCAATCTAGAGAGACTTCGGAAAATTAAAAAAAACAGGTATTCAATAGACTGAGAAACACAATGAACACAAGTCACTGATCCTGTGTTCGGTTCAATTACCTTCAACCCAATGAACATCAATTCAATTCAGTTCAATTGCATTCAATTCACTTCAAATAAATTAAATTAAATTGGATTTGGATCGGTTCGGCTACGTTCAGTTCAATTCAATTTCACTTTGTCCCCAAGGGGAAAGTGTTTTAACCAATTGCATCGTAAAAACCACTTTAAAAATACAAATGTTCAGGACGCATGATGAATATGTATTAAAAAGACAGATGTAAATGATAATACTTTTATACCAACTCCTTTTATGCCAAGAGCTTCCTTCCATGCTTTACTTATTTTAATCACTTTAGATTTCCGTAAAAAAGAGACGTGCACTTCAGTCACAAAGGCTTTGCACAAATTCACTGGTGTTCTATGGCCCAGCTGGGAGCACTGATATTTGCTGAAGCTTTAAAAACAACTGATTTTTCTTTTGTCGTCTCAGTTTCGTGTTTTTTAATTAGTTATTTACCAAAAAGCAGAACGTAATGAAAACAAAGGCCAGGGATTTTGTCAGTAAATGTCAAAATACAGCGATCATCTCCAGTCTTCGGCTCTTTCCTCTCATTATATCACTAACACTTGATTCCAGCTGTCTCTGAGGGCATGGTGAAGAGGCTAATGACTACTGTAATTCCACTGTTAAATGGCCAAGCTTACTGTAAAGTGTTTTAATTCCTTTTTCGCTCGCATAATATGAGGGAATTAATGACAGTGTTGAGCTCACACAGACGGGATCGGGATTATGAATAATAGAAGGAAGAGCACAGCTTGAGCTGGTTCGGCTCTGACTGAAGTAATGGAACGAGGAGGAAATCTGACATGAGCTTTATTAGAGGTCAGCCTTAGGGGGTCCTCACGCACAAACGCACGCACGCACGCACACACCCACACACACAGATACTGACAGCGCCACTCATGTGCAATATCTCTCTCTCTCTCTCTCTCTCTCTCCATCTCTTTCTCACACACAAACACAGGCCTGCACGCACCCACACACACAGATACTGACAGTGCCACTCATGTGCAATATCTCTCTCTCTCTCTCTCTCTCTCTCCATCTTTCTCTCTCACACACACACACACACGCACACACAGACAGATACTGACAGTGCCACCCATGTGCAATATCTCTCCATCTCTTTCACACACACACACACACACACACACACATGATGACAGAACCACCCATATGCAATGTCTCTCTTTCTCTGTCACACACTCGCACACAAACACACACATACACACACACACGCACACAGGTACTGATACTGAGCAGAAGTATGCTGGGGCTATGAAAAGCAAGAGGCTCTGCCTTTAGAGAAGCATCTGAGATGAGAGACAGAGGCAGTGTGTGTTATGTCAGCTGAGCCAACCTGTCTCTCTCTGTCATCAGGATGTGGTGGTGGTGGGCGAAGAGAACTTCACCACGCCCTGCTATATCCAGATGGACGTGGAGGCATGTCACATCCTGACCGAGACGCTGGGGACATATTGCCTGGTGGGCCAGTCCGTCAGCAAGGCCGCCGCCAAGCGGCTCAAGCTGGCCGTCTTCGGGCCCGTCTCCAGCACCACCCTGGAGTATCACATTCGGGTCTACTGCCTAGACGACACGCAGGACGCTCTCAAGGTATGCCGTCAGCTTTTTTTTTCTTCAGTTTAATTCTACCCAGCTGAAGATAACAAAGCCTTACATCGCCTTAAATGTTTTTTTACTAAGCGAGTCGAGGTTTCGTGTTGAGAAACACAAGAATGTTCGAGTTGAAGATGCTTTTCGTGTAGGTGGTGTGTGCCTCTGTTTTTCTGTCCCGTTCAACATGTTTTGTGTGTGACTGAAGATTGGCTGACTTCATCTTGGCTTCTACTGGAGAATGCACCACATTCTCACTTTACCAGATTAGCATAGCACAATTACGTAACGACAAAACACAGCCACTAAAAAGTAATGGAGTTTATTCCTCATAAAGAAAGTCACATGTGGCTATCGTTTTTCTTGAACACGACAATTTGATGCTTTTTCCCTTGTGATTTAATTATACTTGGAATGAAGACGTCAAAGATCGCATCAGAGAAAAATGGCTTGTTTTTATGGGGTGTCTTGGTGGCGTAGCTTGTAAGAGCACCGTCCGCTGCGAGCCTCGACGTCGGCGGTTCGCGTCCGATCTTTGTCGCACGTCTCTCCCTCTCTCTCACTCCCCATTCTTTCTCACTCTCTACACCGTGCTGCCCAACTCAGCGGGAAAGCCTGAAAATATAACTTTAAAAAAAAAAATGGTTTGTTATTCTGACCTCTCGTGTGTTTAGGCCAACATCACCAAGGAGCTGGTCACTTAATGCTGTGCCACAACTTCAGTCGCTTAAAGCCTTTTTATGTTGTGCTTCTGTGACTCTCAGGAGGTTCTGCAGATGGAGAAACAGATGGGGGGGAAGCTGCTGGATGAACCAAAGACGCTGAATTTCAAGGACAGCAGCCACAACCTCCGGCTCTCCGTCCATGACATCACACACACTCTCTGGAAGAGCAAGCTGCTGGCTAAGTACCAGGTAGGGCCTGCACCGACATGCTGCAGCAGGGACAGGAAGGTTAGGCCAGGAAATATGCACAGTTAGGCCAGGGAACATGACTGTAATGTAGGCACTTGGGGCTTGATTTACTAAGACCTTTAGCGTGTGCAAAACCTCTTGGCGCACGCAGAACCAATAACGTGACCGATGATTGGTCATGGTATTTGTTTTACACCAATCATTGGTTGTGTTATTCGTTTTTAATGTGCTAAAAGGTCTTAGTAAATCAGTGTTAGTTAGTGTATGCCAAACTGGAAGAAAGTATAATAATAGTAAGAGAGAGAAGAAGTAGAACAACAACTCTAGAGTTTGTAGGTAAATAGAGGGCCTAGATGGGCTAAATAGGCTAAATAGTGTCATGTATCATCATGTATACTTATGTTCTTAATTATTATAATAATTATAGTAATAATCGCTTGTAGTAAAACAATATTAACCTTATTTATATATTAAAGCTTTTCAAAATGCTTCACAGCAGAAGCTAGGCATGTGTGAAATGTGTTTCCTGTAAATGAAAGTATCTCCTCAGCTCCCATTTGGAACCAATAACTGAGTATGTCCTAACTGCCCTGGTTCTATTTGAATAACCTTGGGGCGCCCCAGGAACGGCTTTGTGGGAGTACCGTTGGCCATTATAGCCACGGTGTGGAGGAGCGCTGAGTGGGACCAGAGGTTACCCCAGGGCCCCTCTACGTTCAGCAGGAGAGAACATTGTGCTTTCGGCGTGCGGTGGAGACGCGAAAGCCGTGGAAATCACAGCGCACATGAAAAGAGAGAGCGGAGACATTTATGCCCGCTTTATTGCCTTTTAAATCAAATGACAAGAACGTAAAACGTCAGCGGGACCGCCTAAGTGTGCGCTAGAAATATTCCCGTCTCGCAAACTCACAGCCCCGCATTGGAAAATGGGAACACAGACATACATTTAGCAATTTTATCGTCTTACGCCACCTTAATTAGGCTCCGAGGATTTCGGCTGTTATTTCTGACAATATGCCTTAACCTTGAGCATGCCAAATAAATATTTATCTGTTTTCATGACCCTAGTCGGGCTCGTTCTTGCAAAAAAAAAACAGATGCGCTCACTCAATATAGTAACAGCGCAGTGACACATTATTCAATTGCCAGTTCACTTAAAAAACTTTTTAAAAAATGAAAGGGCCGCTCAATGTTTATACAGCGTGTCCGAATTAAATGCCTTTGTTTTGACTCTGACAGCATTATCCACATCCGCATATCAGTGAACCACATGATCCTGGCTCACGCCACTTCAAACACGGGGCTATATATATATATATATTGAGAACTGGCGATAACAAAAAATGTAAACCATAGCTTAAGTTTGTCATTCAAAGTGCAGGAGAAAGCAAATTGTTCGATTTAATTCAGATAGCATGGGATGTTGTCTCACCTCTCCAGTGGGTAGTTATGTTTGCTCATTTTCTCTGTGTGTGTGTGTGTGTGTGTGTGTGTGCAGGAGATCCCATTCTACCAGGTGTGGAGTGGCTCCCAGCGGACCCTGCACTGCACCTTCACCCTGGAGCGTTTCAGCCCCAGCACGGCCGAGCTCACCTGCAAGCTGTGCGTCCGTCAGGTGGAAGGGGAGGGGCAGATATTCCAGCTCAACAGCACTTTGTCCGAGGTGAGCACCACGCCTGTCCTCATTCATAAAGAACCTTGTTTTGACACACCTTTTTGCAACCTTTCCTAGCGTACTGTATCCTGTCCTGACATAAAATATCTTGTCATGATATACCTTGTCCTAAAACAACCTGTCATGAACTACCTTGTCCTAAAACAACCAGTCTTGACATACCTTGTTCTAAAACAACCTGTCCTGACATGCCTTGTCCTAAAACAACCAGTCCTGACGTGCCTTGTCCTGACACAACTTGTCCTGACATACAGTACCTTAGCCTAACACAACCTGTCCTGACATACCTTGTCCTGACACAACCTGTCCTGACATACCTTTGCCTGACACAACCTGTCCTGACATACATTGTCCTGACATACCTTTGCCTGGCACACCCTGGCATGACACTTCCTGTCGTGACATACAGTACCTTGTCATGGCATTAAGTAGCCTGCACTGAAACCCCCTCTTCTCACCCTGCCAGATTCTGACCCATCCTCATCACTAGGCTCAATCACTCATTCATGAACTTGAGAGATTATGTCAAGACAGTTATTCACAACCTGCATAGAGACACTGTTCCCCTGTAGCTGCTGTATGCAAATCCATAACCTGCTTCATGTCATATAAAAGTAATTTAACTTTGTTTCTATGGTATTTTTTAAATCTGTTAACACTGTTATGCAACTCCCTTGCTACCTGCAGCTTTGTTACTTTGTTACTACAAATGCTCATCATTATTTATTAATTACAAAGATGTCAAATAAATTGTAGAACAAAAAGTAATTTCCATATATCAACAATATTGAGAATATTTTGAAAACAAGATGCAATCAATATGGAAAGAATGCCGTGGAGATCACATTAAAAGAATCCAATGAATTATGGGTGTAATATTCCATAGTTGGTCAGTATTCTGGTATTAGTTTTATTGATTCGGTTGCCCCAGAAAGCACTTTCCCGGCAGTGTGTTGCTCTGGTTTTGCCTGGTTTGTGTGTGGGTGGGTGTGTGGGTATTGCAGGTGCCCGTGTTGAACAGAGCTGGCAGAGTGGGCATCAGAACAGGCAGATCTTACAAACCCCACAAGGGCTAATTACTGGCTGCGGAAATTTGGGGAGAGGAATTCTCTCACTGAAGCTCCAACACAAACCTTGTATGTTTGCTAAGGAAGACTTGAGAACCTTAGCAAAGGTGTACTGCCTTTCTCTCTCTCTTTCTGTCGCCCTCTCTCTCCCCCCTCTTTCTCTCTCTCCCTCCCTCCCTCCTCTCTCCCTCCTTTCCTCCTCTCTCCCTCCTTTCCTCCATACATCTCTCGTTTTATCTGTCCCAAATGTTAAATGAAACCTCTAAATGTTTTCTTGGCAGGAAACACATTGTGATTTTTGACAAAGGAGAAATTAAAACTGATGAAATACAGTAAACTCTAAACTCGTAGGGCTGGTTTCCCAGACATGGCTTAAGCTTAGTCCTAGACCAAAAAAAATAAAAAATTCAAGAAGATCTCCATTGAAAAAAAAACTTTTAGTCTAGGACTAGTCTTAATCCATGCCTGGGAAACCAGCCCTTAGAGTTGTAAAGACTTCATAGCAATGGTAACTGAAATAGAACACAAAAAAACATCAACAACAGCAACCACAACAATATGCTGCAATACATAATAAAATAACCATATTTGATGTGGATGGAGAATCATGCAGCTCATTGTCATTCAGTGGGATCATTTAAGCCTGGCCGAGTAGCTTAGCCTTCCTGCGTCACGCGGCACTCACCAGTCGTACAGCTCTCGTGCCCACGTCACTGCTCACATTTGTGGTGAAACACGACTGCTGTACCCACTTAAAAGATATGGCACTGAACTGCAAAATCCAAAAGCACTGTGGCCATGAATGGAGCTATCGAGGGAACCACACGCTCTCGATGGCCCTTGAAGCGTGCGCTCCAGACCTCTGCCTACTCTGTCTTCTGCTCTGAAAGAGGGTTGGCTGTGCTTGCCATTGTTTTCAGCGTGCCGTTAAAAAAGGCCCGGGGAACAGGTAGCACTCGAAATGAATTATCAGGGAATTCACGAGTAGCGCTTCCGCCCCTGCGTACGTCAGGGAAACGTCATTTTACCTCCCCCGTAGTCCTCTCGCGTCTTGCCAAAACAACAAACGTATAACAACGAGCATGATAATCGCAATCGTTTTTTTAAATTTATTTTTTTATTTTTTTCTGTTTCCTGACTGGGTGGGCTTCCGTTCATTACAGCGATGTAAATAGGTTATCTGAACGTACATACATGCGTGTTCGCATGTTCAGGCACTGTGTTAAGTGTTAATGTTAGCGTTTCCCCAAACCATGGAACCAAGCTGTTGGTAACATACAGAAGCACAGATTGATTCAAGTGTGCATCATTTCATAATACAAATAGCTGTCATCAGCGTTAGCATTTATATATTTATTTTTGTGCCATGTTGTATTAATTAGTACCCCCCCTCCCACCACCACACACCCCGGTAATGGAAATTGCTGTAATGGCACTATGAGACGGGGAAAAAAGCTGAGCTGCGTAATCGGCCCTTTGTCTATTATTGAAATTCATTAGGAAAAGCATTTATAATGAAGACGGGAGAAGGATCGGAAAGAAAACTGGAATTAGAGACTCATCGCTCCCTGCGTGAGATTTATGAAGTGTGTTTTCATAAATCGCACCATGGGGGGTCCGTGTGTGTGTGTGTGTGTGTGTGTGTTTGTGTGTCAGGGTAGGGGGGTTGAACAAAGTGTTTTAGGCCCTCCTCCTGAATGTTAAAAAGGAAATCTAGTTATCTCACAGTTCTCTGGCTTTTTCTTAAATTGCACAAGACAAGTTTGTCTGAAACACACACAATTTATATATGTTTTAAACCGAAATTACAGCCTTTTTTCTTAAAGTTTTTGTTGTTGTTATTGTGGTTGTTGTATAATCGTTTTCTGGTATGCCTCAGGCAGTTTGTCAGTGCTTGAGAGCAGGCCTTGATTACCATAGAGCTAGTCTCACGAAGGCCAGACTTTGGGATAAACACAAAAATCTGGTCCATAGACTTGCCTAACACGGTAAAGAGCCGCCCATTTTAGATGGCGTCTTTGATTGACATGAATGAAACCACAGACCGTCTATGTTCCATGGCATATTGAGGCGGTACAGAGGGCGGTCAATTCAGAAACAGCGCTACTGTGATTGACAGTGCTGCTAGCCAATGAGTGCTGGCTGTCAGTTTTCTACAGTCCTACCTAGCTTACGCAAGCCTATGCATCAGACGCTGCGTACGAAGCACGACAGAGCGGCTGAGGCTGAGACTACCACAGAGCTGACGCTCTCTCGTCACCCTCTGCAGGACACTCAGAGCATTGACACCTCGCTGATGGACCCTGCTAGCAACATCACCACGCTGGTGGGACCCAATGCCTTCCGCATCCCCCTGTCCATCCGGCAGAAGCTGTGCGGAAGTCTGGACGCCCCACAGACACGCGGGAACGATTGGAGGATGCTGGCACACAAACTCAACCTGGACAGGTGCGCACTCACCCTCTCTCGCACACGCCCACGACACAAAGAGAGACACGCACAGGCACACGCAATCACACTAGATGGCCTCCATCACGAACACACATGCACACACCTCCATGTGCACACACAAACACTGACACACACGTGCGCTTACACATGCTCGCAGCACACGCGAGAATGATAAATTTGAATGTTTGTGAAACACGTGCAGTCACTGAATTCAGATGAGACACGCTCAGATAGAGATGCCAGAGCTTCCAAGCGGTCTTATGGCTAGCACACACAGAGCTTCCAAGCGCTCTTATGGCTAGCACACACAGAGCTTCCAAGCGGTCTTATGGCTAGCACACACAGAGCTTCCAAGCGCTCTTATGGCTAGCACACACAGAGCTTCCAAGTGCTCTTATGGCTAGCACACATATAGCTTCCAAGCGCTCTTATGGCTAGCACACACAGAGCTTCTAAGCGCTCTTATGGCTAGCACACACAGAGCTTCCAAGCACTCTTATGGCTAGCACACACAGAGCTTCCAAGCGCTCTTATGGCTAGCACACACAGAGCTTCCAAGCGCTCTTATGGCTAGCACACACAGAGCTTCCAAGCGGTCTTATGGCTAGCACACACAGAGGTTCCAAGTGCTCTTATGGCTAGCACACACAGAGCTTCCAAGCGCTCTTATGGCTAGCACACACAGAGCTTCCAAGCGCTCTTATGGCTAGCACACACAGAGCTTCCAAGCGCTCTTATGGCTAGCACACACAGAGCTTCCAAGCGCTCTTATGGCTAGCACACACAGAGCTTCCAAGCGCTCTTATGGCTAGCACACACAGAGCTTCCAAGCGCTCTTATGGCTAGCACACACAGAGCTTCCAAGCGCTCTTATGGCTAGCACACACAGAGCTTCCAAGCGCTCTTATGGCTAGCACACACAGAGCTTCCAAGCGCTCTTATGGCTAGCACACACAGAGCTTCCACGCGCTCTTATGGCTAGCACACACAGAGCTTCCAAGCGCGCTTATGGCTAGAACACACAGAGCTTCCAAGCGGTCTTATGGCTAGCACACACAGAGCTTCCAAGCGCTCTTATGGCTAGCACACACAGAGCTTCCAAGCGCTCTTATGGCTAGCACACACAGAGCTTCCAAGCGCTCTTATGGCTAGCACACACAGAGCTTCTAAGCGCTCTTATGGCTAGCACACACAGAGCTTCCAAGCACTCTTATGGCTAGCACACACAGAGCTTCCAAGCGCTCTTATGGCTAGCACACACAGAGCTTCCAAGCGCTCTTATGGCTAGCACACACAGAGGTTCCAAGCGCTCTTATGGCTAGCACACACAGAGCTTCCAAGCGCTCTTATGGCTAGCACACACAGAGCTTCCAAGCGCTCTTATGGCTAGCACACACAGAGCTTCCAAGCGCTCTTATGGCTAGCACACACAGAGCTTCCAAGCGCTCTTATGGCTAGCACACACAGAGCTTCCAAGCGCTCTTATGGCTAGCACACACAGAGCTTCCAAGCGCTCTTATGGCTAGCACACACAGAGCTTCCAAGCGCTCTTATGGCTAGCACACACAGAGCTTCCAAGCGCTCTTATGGCTAGCACACACAGAGCTTCCAAGCGCTCTTATGGCTAGCACACACAGAGCTTCCACGCGCTCTTATGGCTAGCACACACAGAGCTTCCAAGCGCGCTTATGGCTAGAACACACAGAGCTTCCAAGCGCTCTTATGGCTAGCACACACAGAGTTGTTGCGTTCTTGCGCCCACATGCAATCCTGCCCCTCCCCCTTCCTCCCACATCAACCAGCAAAAAAAAACACAACTGATTTTCACAGGGCCGCTAAACATGCTGGAAAATCGCTAAATTTCCAAACGAGGGGGAAGCAAATGAAAGACCTCTGCCGCCCTCATTTTTCCGTCGTGGAATAAACTGTCGCGATTAACATGCAGATGGCGAAGCGAGCGGGCGGAGCGGCGGACTGAGACAGAGGAAAACGATAAAACGATAGAAGAGGACAGCAGACAGCAGGGTCCCGGAACTGAGCCTTTTCGCCATTTTTTTCACGGCGTATTTGGGGGGGAGAAACCAAACAAACTCAGTTTTTTCGGCTATTGAGTTCATATCCCAGCAGGGGCTGGCTTATCGGAGTAAACAGAATGAGGGGGAAGGGGGAGGAGAGGGGAGGGGGAAAGGGGGGCGGGCGGCGTTTTGGTGGTGTTAGGAAGAGGAGGCGTTTGGAAAGGGAATGCAAAGCGCTTAAATCGCAGCCTTCTTCTCTCTCTCAGTGGCAATACGCCACACGCGCGTAGCCCTGAAACGCGTCCGCTCACCACAAGGTGTTTAACGTTACCATCTGTTTCGCGCTGTATGTCCACATGAGAATCACTATGCGAGCCGTTTTAGGGTGATGGGATCCACTCGTGAGGATGAGTATGTACCCAATAAGAAGGCGTGCGGGCTGCGTCTTTTCCGTGGTTTTCCAACACTGAAACGCGCTATCCGTGCCTTTTATCGGTATCCATGTCGTTTCTCTCCAAATTGCAACAGATTGGTTTTTAGGCAATACCGTCAAATAGAATTTTATATGCGCCCAAATTCGTGTTTCTTTATGGGGTTTTTTTGTTGCCTGAAGAGCTGCTGCATGTTTCTCTTCCCTCACCCGTATCAACAGGAAAGAGGAAGTCGATAGCTGAAGCGGAGGCTGTCGTAGGGTATGTCGTGTTAGGGACGTGGCTACAGCATGTAGCATTGCAGTCAGCCAAGGGGCGGCCTAACTGCTCCACTAAAGGTGAATTCATCTTTAGCGCAACAACCTCTCCCCGTGTTAGAGCATAGCCAGAACCTTGCTGTTACAATGGTGCTTATTGTACATGGCTTTGGATAAAGGCGTCGGCCAAATTATTGTAATATCAGCAGTGAAGGCGGGGACTCGCGAAGGCGGCAACCTGCGAGTGGCGTGCGAGCGTGAGGGCGCAACCTGTGGAAGAAGAGGAGTACCGTCGCATTGCTGTCAGTCAAGGGGCGGCCTAACTGCTCCGCTAACGGTGAATGAATCTGTTGCGCAACAACCTCCCCCGGAAAATCCATGTTCGAGCTCAGCCAGAACCTAGTCGCCACAAGCAGACGATTTAGAAAACGGCGCTGACGAGAATGGAATTCTGTTTTCTTGTACCTTGCTGAATCACCTGTGGGATGAGCAGAGATGCACAAACCGCATGACGGAACGAGCATGTCTAGAAAGCTCATTTGTATTCAGTCCTGTATTAATGAAGCCCACACTTCTGGTAATGCCACAATATGAAAGATTTTATACGTCTACTCAATCTGAGAGTGGTTGCCAAGCTTATTCCATTGTACGCCTTATTCAAATATTAATTTAAATAATTCAGTTTAAAGTAACCAGATATGGGCTTTCGAATGCACAGTAGCCTGGCTATCGGTTGTGACATGAACGTGCGATCTTCGGTAAATGCTAGATTATATTATTTTTTAAATATAAATGTAGATATATTATTAATAGATTTATTAATGAATACATTAAGTATTAAATAAAATCTGTTACTTAACATTTTATCCCAAGCTCCTCTATGGGTACAAGTGTCCCAGTTTTGGAATTAACGCTGTAAGAATTTGTGTGGACTGTCTCAGAAAAGCCAGCTTGCTAACTGAAACGCGTTACAGTGGTGCTCAGTGCTATATTATCAAAGCTGCTCTCTAAAGAGCAAATGTCTTCGAGGAGAGCATCGCTGCCAGGCTCCTGTTCACCTCATCCCTGTTACACTTTGTTCCGTCTGTGTCCGGCAGGTACCTCAACTACTTTGCCACCAAGTCGAGCCCGACCGGGGTGATCCTGGACCTGTGGGAGGCGCAGCACTTCCCCGACGGTAACCTCAACCGGCTGGCCGCCGTGCTGGAGGAGATGGGTCGCCACGACAACACCGTGCCCACCATGACGGAACACTGACGGCCCCGCCCCCAGGAGGCGTACCTCTCCTGAGAGCCAGAGACTAACGCGGTCGCACCCCCGAGAGAGTATGTCAATGACTCTTGACTTTGAAAAAAAAAAATGTAATAAAATTGTGTGTGACTTCATGAGTTCGGCTACTGCCGACACTCGTTTTAAAATGAAAACAGCAGCAACAACAACAAAAAAAAACTAATGTTAAAAAAACAAAACCAGACTATGATACAAAAACAACAACAAAAAAAGAGGATCTTCATGTTAGCCTTACCTGTACGTTCCTTGGTACAGTTTTTGTTTTTCTTTATACAGTTTCCTAGGAAACGCCTTATTCTGCCGTCCATATTATGTGGATGACCTCCTACTCCGGACATTATCGTGCGTAGGATACTCAGTAATTGGGAAGGGTGGTGGGGGGTGGGGGAGGGAGGGAGCGGGGGGTGGTCAGAGGGTCAGAGAGGGGGGCGTGGATTCAGGGGTGGAGTGAGGCGTCACCCCTGATGGTACAGGTGCCTGATGGAGAACCACATACATCATCTATCACCTGCACCACCGTGTCCACCTGCTTTCTCCATATATATCAGACCTTGTGTTTTGTTCTCTATCTCATTTATTTTCTAAGGATACTCAAGTACTCAATACATACATATATTTGCATATATGTATGTGTATCACATTTATTTATGTGCATTTATCATTTTCTTCCCTTTCAGTTATTTTATGCAACGATATATTGTGCCTGTGTATCTTTTTTCTTTATCTTTTATATTACATTCACTGTTCTCTGGCGCCACCTAATGGACATATTGAAGAACAACATCTATTAACAAAAAACTTTTTTCATGCCAGACACAAAACGTTATGACAGGATGTAAATATACATTTACCAAGTACTTTGTGATACTTGTACACCTTTTATTGTTTATTTTTAACATTATCATCATTATTGCTTTTTTTTTTTAGCTCATTTGTGGTTGGTGGGGAATCTTAATCTTTAAGTCACAGTTTTTTATACCTGCCGAAATTGTTGAACAAAGGTGCATTTGAGCACTTGCCATTTCTTTCTCTGTGTAAAGTGTGAAGCACCTGGGCCAGTAGAGTTTTCATTTTCAATGAGGGAAGGACGTCGAAGATGGTTGCTTTGCCCCGTCTGTCCAAAGTGAAACTGACCGGACACACAGATCATGCTCTCCAGTACAGTGAGCAGCCATGGCAAAGCATGCTGGGTCAGTCACAAGCAATATTCTAGTCACCGGTACTGATAATTTTTTTTAAAGTCTCTCAAATTAACTAATTCCCCCTCCTTTTCTAGATGAAATAAAATCGTTTCAGTTGGTTCGATAAGAACGTTAATAAAGGACTAGTTTAAAAGTTTAATCTTGATATCAAGTTCACGTCAGCGAAATGGCAACGGTACTTAAAGTGACTTTCAGTCAGCGCAGTTGTACTCCGAGGATCGGGGTTCGCGCCCCGGTCCTGCCATAGCCGAGCGTGGCCGGTGCCCTGTGGAAGCGACAATTGGCGGTCGCTTCCGGGTGGGGGGAGGGGCTCGGAGAGAACCGCTGCGCACAGTAGAACCCAGGGCGTGTCACGGTCAGGAGCTGCGCCCTGTAGAGGACGTAGCGCCCTCTCTAAATATACAGAGACGGGGTTGTGCAGCGGTGGTTCTCTAGCGGTTGCTACACGGGGGGGAATTGAATTAGAATAGGGGTTCAATTGGCTACTAAATTGGGAGAAAAAGGGAAAAATCAGAAACAATTTTTTTTTTAAAAAGAATGAACATCACCTTCTTCAAATTAGAGTACAATATCCTTTGTTGGTGCATTCGCTCGAATTAAACCAGGTCTTATAACATGTACGTTTACACTCAAAGAAAAGCATTTATCCAGCCAAATTCGTACTGATACATGTTTTATCATGTACATTCGGAACGAGGACGTTTCCGTGCTCATCCTTTACTTGTTTGTGACTTTCTGCTTGCACTTGTTTTTAGAGGTCAGATTTTGGAGGTTATGCAAATAACCAAACGGTGACATCCTGGGTATGAACTCAATTAGATCGTTACGTTAGAATAAAAAGGGTCAAAACTCGGAAGAATCTGCCGATTAAACATATCAGAATTGTATTGTTATTCCTGTTAGATGTCCCCCAAACCAATTACATGGATTTGTTTTCTGAGGTACTTTTTGCAGGGTCACTGAAAGAATATTAGTGAACATAGGTGTTTATACATTCCAATTTCACAGGTATATACAATATATATTTACTAATAAATGAAATTAATTGGAAAAAAAAGGTCATCTTCTGAGTTAATTTTCTATTTATTTGTATGCGTATATCAGCAACTTACAAACCCCCTAATTTATTGAATCAATACAAGGACAATGATCCAGTCCTTTTTATTGGCGTACACATACACAAATAGTTGTATTGATATACCGTGTGATGCCCACTAGGGGGAGCTGCCATGTTTTACGGTTGAAAGGCGAACGGGGTCCCACTGTAGTGCAGGCTCTTAAAAAGCGCATCTTTGCATTCAACCGATGTGACATGTTGTGTTGAAATAAGGATCAACCGTTCAACCTGTTCTGAAGCGAAAGGACATATTTCTGAAGGTGTTTTAAAGAACCTCCTCAACCATTTTTCAGAAAGCTCAAGATGGGCAACTGTTATTTTCCGTATCGATTTGCTGTTTTCGGCTCCTTGTTCTGCTACCCTGTCACACTGGGTATCGTGCAGCTGCAGAGGGGGAGGTTTTTAGTTGGGAAGAATGCATGTTGACCTCAACAAGCTGAAACAAGATACAGGAAAGGAAAAAAAGCCCAAAAGAGTCAAATATTGTGTTTAGATAATGAAGTATGTAAATGCATTATGATGTACAGACGTCTACTATCAGACATATTTTTACCATTTGTTTCAGTATATTTAACTGCAGTAAAGTTTAGTAGTTTGTACGTTTGTTTTTTGTCTATTTTATTTTATCTTTATAAAAAAAGCTGTCCAATTTTCTAAAGCTCTGTCTACTATGCAATCTTGGCATCCTTTATAAACAAAATGTACTAATAGAACAGTGCTAGCAAGTGCATTATATGAACATTATTTTAGCATTATGATGAATATTATTATTTGTAAAGTGAGGATGTGATCCACCCTTGTTTGGCACGCTTCATGACTGATACTTGCAAATGCTTGCATCTCCTCTGTCAAGTTCTGTAAAAAGTGTAAGAAAGAATTTTTAAACAAGTAATAAATTATATTTATAAGCAACTCTGAACACTGAGTAC